>OY748316.1:6469083-6590815 GCA_963556515.1 Nudaria mundana | reverse complement strand
ATCGTAAAAGTACTAGTTGGTAAACAAGTTATAGTTTAAACGTTAATTTCCCAAACATTGGGTTTGCGTTACAATTTTTTGTTAATAGATTTTTTGCTAAGTAATAATTTGGCAAATGAAATTATGCGAAAAATTTTTTGGGAAGTGAACATTTGTCAAATTCCTTTCGATCAAACTAGGGAGACCAAAGAAAATAACATAATTAAAGCTTTTTTTAAATGAAAGCTGCTGCTTCCGATATCCCATTTCAATTTGGTCCCATACCGACAATTATTTGGTCCCATTTCGGTAATTTGAAGTAAATTTTTGATGTGTATGATTTTTTATTAAATATATTTCTAATGTTTTATTATAGGAGCAGGTAGTATAGAGAGATTAGGAAACATACAAACTAACGAGGTCAAAAATATCACAATAGAAATCATTTCCTTTCCCAACATGGAACTATTGTACGAGTATCATATAATACACAAATAAGAAATTGGTTTTGTGACTGTGACCCTTCCGGGTCCGTAAGTTAATAATATATTAGACACTTTGTAGAACTGGTACAGTCACGAGCATAAGTTTTTATTTGTATTTTTTATTCTTTATTGTACATTAAAAATACATACACAAGTTGGTAATTATTGAAAACAATATGCTCAAAGGCTATATAATAAGTCAAAAAGATGACTTTTTTGCCGAGGTTTAGAGGTTTAGAGGATAAAGATGATTATTGTAGAGAGAAGCAGTGTGTTTAACAAGAAGTATGAAATAAATATATTATTAAGTAGCTGAACACCGCAGCTCCGCCCGCGTGATATAGTTTACTCGTTCCCGGTTCCCGTGGGAACACATTACCGGGATAAAAAGTAGCCTATGTTACTCAGGGTGAATGTAGCTTTTCAATGGTGAAAGAATTTTTGAAATCGGCACAATAGTTTTTGAGTTTATTCATTACAAACATACCAATCTTTCCTCTTTATACTAGTAAGTATAGATATAGATAGAAAGATAAAGTATTAGATAACTAAGTAAATACATACAATTACAGCACCAAGCGACATCAAATTAATAAATACGTAGATAAATAAGAATAAAGACAAATCTAAAAACTTTATTCATTTGGGGACAATGAACAATTACAATTTAAAGATAATTGCAATTGGGGTGGTGGCTTAGATCAAAAATACCTAGATTACCGATCAGTGCTTTAAAAACAGCACCACTTCACCTCGGTCATTGCACACCTGCGCGCTTCAACCGCGCGCCGTACTAAGTTCCTATTCCGCTTGCTGACTCTCGAGGGATGCGACAACGGCGCTGTACATTGCACACCTGCGCGCTTCAACCGCGCGCCGTACTAAGTTCCTATTGCGCTTGCTGACTCTCGAGGGATGCGACAACGGCGCTGTACATTGCACACCTGCGCGCTTCAACCGCGCGCCGTACTAAGTTCCTATTCCGCTTGCTGACTCTCGAGGGATGCGACAACGGCGCTGTACATTGCACACCGGCGCGCTTCAACCGCGCGCCGTACTAAGTTCCTATTCCGCTTGCTGACTCTCGAGGGATGCGACAACGGCGCTGTACATTGCACACCGGCGCGCTTCAACCGCGCGCCGTACTAAGTTCCTATTCCGCTTGCTCACTCTCGAGGGATGCGACAACGGCGCTGTACATTGCACACCTGCGCGCTTCAACCGCGCGCCGTACTAAGTTCCTATTCCGCTTGCTGACTCTCGAGGGATGTGACAACGGCACTGTACATCGATGGGCCTGTATTAATTATTACGAATTATTTCTGTGTCAACCATCAATGTACAATCTTGTTTATTTTATAGATGGTATTTGTAATAATTACCTATATAATATTCGAGTGCCAAGATTCCGCGTTGTATTTGTACTGAATCCCATATCTATAGTATTTTTGATCTAAGGGTGGTGGTGACAAGAAGAGAAACCCTGCATTTCACTGCTACATGTGCAAGCTTGTTTGTGGCAAGCATCATTGATCAGTTATTGTTACAAATTGTCAATGTTTAGCTGTAGTCTTTCCTTAAAAAAAAAGTGGGAGCGTAGAAGCCGTACGCTGCCACCCAGAGCACCAGTCAGGGAGCGACACGGCGAGTCCGACGACCCTTATGTATTTCGGGGGCGCTTCTGTGTCGAAAGGTTTACATACACAACACATCCTTCTATAATCCTATAGTGCGGATGTGTCGTCTATACAACGAGCTCCTACACCAAATATAGTAACGAGATAGATGTGTTCTACCAGTGTTCCTTATCGTTTAAGCGCAAAATAAAGAAGCTTATGTCTAAGTTACAGCATTAACATTTTGGAATTTCGTTTTAGGGGGGAAAGTAGCTTGCCAGTTTCTGCCTATCCGGGGGTCCAGCTAAGGCGAAAGAGAATCACCGTGGTCGTTGAGTGGTTATTTCGGCCCAGCTCAGAGGGGGAGAGTTCGAAACGACGCCATTCCACCACGTACAAAGAAAAAGTTGGTGTAAATCAATTTACTTGGCTACGGCGCGCGGCGGCGTACGAATACGGACTATTCTACGAAACGTATGTTAAGTTAATTTTTAGTATTTATACCACTGCGGGACAGAAAAGGGCAGAATCATTCGACTAATTTTAGCCTAATTTAAATAATTATAATGTAAACGAAATTATAATTCAGCCATCGCCCCTCTAAACCACGACAACGCCACCCATTTTTTTGTTTTTTTTTTTTTTTTTTTTTATATTTAGGTCGACAAATTGACGCCACCCGCCTGATGGTAAGCTGAGGCGACGTCTGGCAATTGAGGGCGACTCTCACAGTACACAGGAATACTATAGAGAGTGGCCCTCAACTTGACGACCCAGTAATGTGCCTCTTCACGCTTCGCTTAAAGAGCCCAGGGTTATATGTTGGAGGAAACACGTGCGCAGGCAGGGCGTTCCAAGCCACCATCGTTCGGCAGAGAAACGATCGTTTAAAACGCTCGGTTCTCGCGAAGACGGTTTCCACGGTATGAGGGTGACATCTCTGGCCGGCACGCGTTGTTCGGGATCGGAAGGGAGAGGGTGGGATCAGGTTGAAGAGCTAGGTTGTAGGCCTCTTAGCGCCGCCTCTTTCCAACGCCCGCAATGGGGCGCTATCGACTACTTTGGGAAAGACTCCTAGACGGTCGTTCATAACTGATAATAAAATAATACTAAGAGTGATTACATAAATAAATTATAAATACAATAATAATTAGGTAGTTATAATAATGTGCTAAATTGAATTAAATTATATGCAATAAAAAAAACAATGAGATTATGATGAGATACTAAAAATAACATAAATCAATAATCATATCCATAAATATGTTAATATGGACACATCGGCAATTATATCTGACCCAGAAACTACCCTAGTAATATACACAGCAAATTCACGTCTTAATCTCAGACACAGACAGACATACACCACGTCTATATCCCTGAAGGGGTAGGCAGAGGTACAGTACGGTCCTACGTTATTCAAAGAATCAATTTCGTTTATTCATCTTCATCTTCTTCTTCTTTTAAAAACGTGGCTCCATCGATAACGATCGATGATTCGCCAATGTCAAGGTAATGCTTGATTAGTTGATAGTCCCGCACAGAAGAACTAGTTATTTCTAACTAGCTCCAGGTGCAGGACAAGAAACGTTGTTCGGTATGTGAGTATCTGGGAGCCCGATTTCTGTGAAGCGCCAGAGGTAACCTAAAAAGCCACCCCATGCGCTCAGCATCGAACTCCCTTCGTTTATTCAGTTTAGGCACATAAAGAGCACATATACGAATGTCAAAATTTTACAATTTTATGTCAAGCAATATTATAAAAATACTAAATAACCATTAGAAATTCTTTCGCTGGTTCCGTAAGTTGGTTCTCCTGAGAAACGCAAGAAACTCAGGTAGATTATCCATTGACTTGTTATTGCTATTATCGGGCACTATTATAAATAATATAAAGATATTTATTTAAATCAAGCTTTTATCATCATAATATTGCATTGTCATGCGACTTACATACGCGGGTAAGGTTTCATCTTAATCGGAACCCGGGAAGTGTGTTAAATTTAACTTGCGAGATTTGCTGAATGGAGTAGGGCGTTACCTGGCGAAAGTCCATGATAAAACAATGGAAAATTTTATGTTGAAATTTAGATAATTGCAATGATTTTGCTAACTAGAAGACATGTTAAACTCACAGGGCATTATCAAAACTGTCTCTTTCTGTCTCTTTGAGACAGTCTTGATAATGCCTCGTGAGTAGGTGAAACATATGTCGACGTTTAACATGTCTTCTAGTTAGCGAAATCATTGCAATTTTCCATTGTTTTTGCAAGATTTGATTACACAAGGACATTGGTAGAGGTGAAAGCAATTAAACGCTTTAAAACACCATAACTATCCTGTAATTCAACAGCCAGGACAGACGTTACATGCAACTAGAATGCAGCTAGAATCTTAGCAGTCCGACGTTATTAGGTACTTACCAAGTATTTATACTGTCGATTGACGGCACTTGGTGGAATCTGCTACACATATTGCACAACAGCACATATACTTTTCCACTGTTATAATTGTATTTCTACTGACCGGTTTCACCTCACGGCATCACCAGAGATTTATACAATATAGTTTCAATAAATCACACCATAATACCTAAAAAAAACGTACGATATTTTTATGTGAATTGTGGATATTATTGCACCCCCATTGCACTTTACCCAAGCCAAAAAATTTTGAAATACAATTTAGGTACCTATTTAACAGTAAACACTACATATTATAAAACAAAATCCTCCGCAGCGTCTGATTGTTCGCGATAAATTCAAAAATTACTTCACTGAATTTCATGCTGCTTTTACTAAATAAAAAAGTGGTTCTCGAGGAAGGTTTTGGTATATAATTTGCTAAGCGAGCTAAGCCGTAGGCGTGGTAATTACAAATAAAATTAAACTAAATATATTTTTATTAACTGTCTAGAAACGAAACCGCCTGTCATTCAAAGCCTTCTCATTAAACTAATGAACGACAATAATAATTATCTGTAAGTACTTATAAAAATAATTTATTCATGGAATAAGTACATAATAATACAGTTCTGTAAAATTATAGCAATGACTTATTAAAGTCAAAAAATCAAAAAATCTTAACCTAATCCACCTAGCATTGTTCTATTCTAGATAAGTGTTAATCATTACATTACTTTAATCATTATCCAGTCACTGAGCCTTTTCGGGATCGGCTTTCCAGTCTAACTGCGATGCGGCTGACCTCCACAACCCATGGGCGATATCGAAGCTCTGTAGTTAGCCTGGTAGGGTTTTGTTTTAGGGCTCCAAATACCCGTCATGACTGCTATTGATGTTCGTATGACTGCCGAGGACTTATAGTTTAATATGCTCTCCGAGATATTAAACTGTAGCAGGCCTATGTCACTCGCCTAACAATCGCAAAAAATACGGGACGTTAGCTACAACTTGAAGTTGTAAGTCAGTAACGGTTCTCTTGTTTGTGATACGGCATTGACCATAGAGTTGATATTGAGGCATTAACGTCATAATTATTGGTCAAATTATGCTGGTACTTTCCTGACAACCCTAACGTTCGAATGATGTTCTCTGTAAACAAACGAATGTGCTTTAATTAACGTCGGAGCGCAAGTTCTGTATGTAAGTACTATTCCCTATTCTGTGACTATAGATACATTACCTACTACCTACAAATAAAGAAATTAAAGTGTACGTTTCTTCTTCCAAACTAACAGCTTTTTAAATTCAATTTATTTATTTATCAGATAACTAAAATCCATTTGGTTAGTAACATTTACTCAATAACAATGTTAGTACTTATAATCTACAAATGATTTTGTCATATTCATAACGTGCCTCAGGATATGGCTCTCGTGGTTCCTTCTAACGATACTCAGTAGCATACTATTGCTACTGCCGCGCATTCCATACATCATCGACGTCATTTTCTTGCGCCAAACAGCACTAAAGCTGTCTGTGTAGGCCTGAGCGAACATGGCCGATGCGCTACAGAAGCGCGGCAGCCGCAACAGTGCTCTGAAAGCGTTATTATATTGTATGCGCAGGGCATTGATGGCATAATGAAAGAACGAAAGAAAAGAAAGAACAAGAGAAAATATTTTTTTTTATTGTTGCGTCACAACTTTACACTCAACGTTACACAAAGAAAAATATAACTTATCTGTGGTCACGACGGCCACAGACGTAAAATGAACGTAAGTGACAAGGTCGTGTCACAATAACTGACGAAGTGGTGGTTTGGTTTGACACTTATGAGACACTTATGACACTATTGACGTATGTGTGGCAGGAAATACGTGGCAAGCACGTGCCGCGTTTTTACAACATAAAATTGAGCGAAGCGAGCGTAGCGAGCGGAGCTCCTTATCAGGTGACTCAAATGCAACTCGATGTGAAATTGTTTCTCGCCAACTACCCAACCGATTTTCATGATTTTTTCACTCAAAAATCAAGCATTCTCAGGAGCCGGTTTAGTTCGAGACCGAATTTTGATTTAAGACCCTCAAAAAAATTTATTGACCAAAAAAAGTTACTGACCAAAAAAAGTTATTGACCAAAAATATGACAATAGTCGCTTCGCTCAATTGCATGCTGCAGCGCAGTACCACGGCAGCGACCGCAGCTCCTAGTTTGTAATTGTTTACATTTATTGCCTAAATTGGCCTAAATAGATCCACTCACACGTACCCATGTACAGCAACTTATAAAAATTGCGACGCACAATATGGGATGACACTCACAATTGAATGAAACGATGAATGCCCCTATACGGTTCATAGTTCAATAATCCGTCTGCCTTGTTCAGGTTAATCTCTGAAATGTCTGCACCAATTTAAACAGGACTTTCACTCGAGTGATGTTATACAGCACATTTATATCTATAGACTAAAAGCTTGATTTCAACAGAAAACCAATTTTTCAAAATTCTAACTTGTAGTTCCTGAGATAAACGTGTTTAACCAAACAAACTCTCCACCTTTATAATACTAGTAAATAAATAAATACAAATATGTTAGGACAATTCACACAACGCCATCTAGTCTCAAACTAAGCAGAGCTTGTGATATGAGTACTAGATAAACTGCCTCGGTGGCTCAGTGGTATGAGTATGCGACTGCCGCCCCTGAGGTCCCAGATTCGATTCCGGGTCGAATCGAATTATTTGTGTGATCCACAAATGTTTGTTTCGGAGTTTGGGTATTTTCTATGTATAATATGTATGTATTTAGAAATATATAAGTATGTTTTTGTCTAGATCCCATAACACAAGATTATATTAGCTTAATTTGGGCTAGATGACGGTGTGTGAAAATGTCCAAAAATATTTATTTATTTATTTATTATTTAAAAAACTGATATAAATACTTCGAGTATACATTTTTTTTGTAAATACATTCATATTGTACATAGGAAACACCCAGACTTCGGTACGAACGGTCTTCACACAAAGTTTATCCCGACCGGGAATCGAACCCGAGACTCCGGTGTCGAAAGCGGATGCACTACCAACCACGCCACTGAGGCGAAACCGCAGTCTTATAAACTGCGTTTCTCATCAAATCTCTTTTGCCATTGACCTTAAATGAGCCAAATGTTGTAACGTTACATAATACGAGTAACAAACCTTAGTTAAGGCCACGGACAGCAGACGTGGAATAAAACGATTGCGCAAGATATCGAGATTTACGGCCGCCATTACCAATTGAGCAAGGTAGGGCTCGTGGTCTAGTGGTAACCGACTAAGTTAACATTGCAAAGGTTAAGCAACACCTAGCCAGGCTAGTCTTAGAATAGGTGACCATTTCTTAAGACATTGAGACCACTCCGTGCCTCGGAGAGCAAGTTAAGCCGTTCCTGGTTGTCATACAAACATCTATGCCAGTCGTTTGGGATAGTTGAAGCCCTAAAACAATCCGACCAGTTTTATACAGAACTTCGATATCGCCCATGGGTGAGCATTCCTTTTGTTAGGGAAAGGCCGAGGGTTCGAGTCCTATCGAAGACATTTCAGTTTTTGTGATTTATTACAGCTAACTCCTATCTAATATTGAAATTGGTGGTTAGCGGCAACAGGTATGCGATTCTTACCTTTTACACTTGTTAGGATCGGCTAAGCTACTGGCAAAAAGTGGGTTGATAATATGCATCTGTCCACCCTTTCCGGGATACCACCGTGATTAATGACTGCACGCCAACAATATCACTGGCGTCTGTTCGTCAACTAACTAGGAAATTTTACTAAAGCGTAACCAGACAATTATTACTGTCAGCCTTCCGCATGTCTATATTGCATACTACCGGACGCACGCGGCTTCACTTGACAAATTATAAAACAAAAACCTTCCTCGAGAACCACTCTATTTATTGGTGATAACCGCATCAAAATCCATTGCGTAGTTTTAAAGATCAAAACATAGAATACATAGGGAACGGCAAACTCTCGCGACTGCGTCCGCGTTTTTTTTTTTTTTTAGCTCCGCGACCAAGGCCGCGGCCGCTCAAACGTCCGTTGCCGGGCGTCTCTGGTTACAAGCAGAACGTATTTCCAGTGGCGCCCGGCGGACTTTGACCACCTCTGTGGTCTCTGCGGGGGTTGGGTCGGGATGAGAATCCCGCGTCGTTGGGGTAGGGTTTTATCCCGCGTCAGTGAGTGAATCTGGTTGCGTGCTATGGGGCAAAGGCCCCGCAGCACGCAACCCTTCTAGCCTGCTTCTGTAAGGACAACGGGTGACGATCCCACCGTCCTCAGGCCCCGATCATGGAGGTCGATGGTCTTGGGCGTAGATGAGTCGGCAGCGCCCTCGCCGCTGACTACGGAACTCGGCGGGGAGGGTACGCTCCCTCTCCCTCTCGGCCGCCTCCTTCGCGAGCACGACTTGCTCGCAGAAGGACACGGCCGCGTTCCACCTACTCCCGCTGGAGACCATGGCTTGAAGCATGGTCTCCAGCGAGAGGGTATCCACGCCCAGACCCACTACGAGGTCCTGGCGCTGACTCGCCCACGCTGAGCACTCCACCAACGTGTGGAGTGCGGTGTCGTCGTCGGAAACCTCGCAGTGTTGACACCGGGGTGTGACCTCTCGACGGATGCGAAACAGATAGCTACGGAAGCATCCATGCCCGGTAACGATGTGCGTCGCACGATACGTGAGGTCACCATGCTGCCTCTGCAGCCAATCGTCCATGATCGGTCTCACCGCCGCGATGATGGTGGCACCCCACTTGGGTTGCTCAAGTCGCACCCTCCATGACTCCATGAGATCCTGTCGGAGTTGGGACCGCCGGTCATCGATTTCTCGAGACGCAGGCCTGTGGTCCCGCTCCAGCGCCTCCTTGCGCCATTGGAACAATGACGCAAGGGCTCTCGCTTCCAGGTCCCATGGAGGGATCCCGGCTAGGAGACATGCAGCCTCTCCGGAGATCGTGCGGTAGCCCCTTATTGTTTTGACGGCCAAGGTCCTCAACGGTCTGTTAAGGAGCGTTGAGTTGTTGGCCGTCAACCGCGCCGCCCATACGGGAGCCCCGTATAGGGCCATACTCCGCACGATCCCCAGGTACAGTCTCCTGCAGGAAGCGTTGGGTCCCTTTAGGTTGGGCATCAGTCGCGAAAGCGCGACCGATGCCTGTGTCACCTTGGGGACCAAACTTCGGAAATGTGGTCCGAAGTTCCATCGGCTATCAAGTACGATCCCTAGATACTTAATCGTAGCATGATGTAATATAGCCTATGTTACTCGTTAATAATGTAGCTTTATATAGGTGAAAGAAATTTTCATATCAGCCCAGTAGTTTTGGGGCCTATTGAATGTAAACAAATTTAATAAAATCTTTCCTCTTTGTAGTATTAGTAGTAGGCAATACGCTCACGAATACAGAATTCAATGCCTCAATGGCCATGAGAAACAATGACTTTATAAGCAATCGACTCAATAATAGCAGTGCAGTTTATTTTTTAAGATAACTAGGTAGCTTGCAGTTAATTCTGTCAGTAATTTTTCACGTTGGAATCCAGACGTGTTAAGGCCAACACGGAATTATTAAAAGACTAGTACGGTGTCTTGCGAATAACTTTTGACCCCTTATAGCTATATAGGTCAAATTTTCGATTTTTTAGCTTGCCTCATCGAGGGCTATCCATAGAGGGGAGATCATTGGAGCATAAGCAGCTAAGGGGAGACAAAATTATACTCCCCATTTCTATATTATATAGAAATTGACACACAGCAACCGGCATTCAAAGTACCAAAATGGGACCGAAATTTGGACAAACCCAGGTTGGGTTCCCGTTGCAGTTGCGTAAAGAACTTCGTTCCTGACGGGGGACCCCCAACCATTTTTTTTTCATTTTGATTATTCTTCTTATTGGTAACATAGCTGATCGCCGAAGCTCCGCCCGCGTGATTTAGTTTACTCGTTCCCGGTTCCCGTGGGAACATATTACCGGAATAAAAAGTAGCCTATATTACTTATTTTGAAATCGGCACTGTAGTTTTTGAGTTTATTCATTACAAAAAAATACAAATCTTTCCTCTTTATAATAGTAGTATAGATTACCACGGGAAAAGTTTACGGGACTCAAAATTAGTCAAGCCGTTTAAGCATCAAAGTTTCACAATTATACAAAAAAAAAAAACACAAAACCCTTCATGTTTCAACATTTAATAATAGCAAAGATTATTCAGAAGGTTATTTACAAATATAAATTACTGCGAAGTATTTAGTTCCATTATAATTTAATAGATGGCATTGTTAAAAGAAAGGCAACTATCCTTAAATTACACTTACCTTATTTTCTCAGAAAACTTATACTTTTTTAAATAATTACGTTGAATGATTGATCTGTGATCTGGTATTTTAATAGGATCCGCTCTAAATAGTAGCACGCGATGTCAGTTATTCGCAGAAGCATAGATTTCAATGTTATACAGCATTAGACTTAATGGACTTGGATTTTTGCGGAGCGCGTGGCAGGTCGTCTTTTAGGTTACCTCTGGCGCTGGGCAAAAATCCAGGCCCAAACGCTCAATTGCAATACCGAACCGTTTCCTTGTCCCGCACCGCGATCTAGTTCAGACTAACTAGTTCTTCTGTTGCGGGAAAAATCAAGCATTACCTTTACATTGGCGAAATCATCGATATGAAGCCACGTTTTTAAAAAAAAGACGAAGAACTTAGACTTAATACATATTATAGCCATGTATGTTCCCTGCCAATTGGGTGTGTTCCTGCCATTTTGCAATAAGTTTATCGACAAACTTCATTAAGTACGAAACAAATTTATTAATCATTATAATTATCATCATCATAACATTGTATAAAACAAAGTCAATTCCATTCCATATGTATGCTTAGATCGCTAAAACTACGCAACGGATTTTTATGCGGTTTTCACCAGGATAGAGTGGTCCTCTAGGAAGGTTTAGTGTATACAATTTGTCCGCTAGTAATATATAAATTGCTTTGTCCTGAATGATTAACTGATGGAACTACTTACAACTAAACCGCTGATTGTAGAGATCTGAAACTTGAAAGGTGTGTTTTTTGTATGAACGTAGGCATCCCATACTTAAAGTTTTTTCGAAATTCTTCCTCTAAGAGGATGAAAAATGATTGCAAAGTTTGTAAGGAATAACGTTATTCCTCAGAAATGACTGTACCGAATTTTTAAATTCATTGACATAATATAAAGTTAATCTGTTAGAAAGTAACATAGGCACTATAAGATCACGCTATGTCCAATAGGAGCAGATCAGTGTTTAGAATAAAACTAATTCGACATTTAGTAACCGCGATATCTCAGAAGTGGTAATTTTTTAGGAAAGTAGGAGTGGGATCATTATTGCAGATAATTTTATAATCTACAATTTTGTACTTACTATTTTTTGATAAAATTCACTTTACAAGAAAAATCCAAAAAAATCGAAAAGTTTGACGTTTGACTTAGTTTGGCGAGATAAAAGTTCCTAAGTACATCTTCAATCTCCAAGGTGTACCAATGTACAAAACTACAGGAATTATTTTCCCTGGTTTTGCTAATATATTCTCGATCTCACTAACAGAAAATTTTCTTTTTTTTGTTGCAGACACAATTCACAAACAAACCAGATTATGCAATAATATTTAAAAAAAAACACACAAAATGGCGCCACAAGAAAGGAACACATACGTCAAAGATGACAATTCAAAGACAACCAACAATCTGTCAAATATAAACTTAGGCAAAGGTTTCGTTAATAATGCCTATGAAACTGATCCAAGTGACACTACAGAAAATTGTCCCCCTAAACCAGTAGAAGAAAATAAGAAGAAAGATACAGACTTCGATGATTTATTGCCGTACGTCGGAGAATTTGGACTTTACCAGAAGATTTTGTTTTTATTGATGATCCCGTTTGCATTTTTTGTGGCGTTCGTTTATTTTTCACAAATATTTATGACTTTGGTACCGGAGGAACATTGGTGCTGGGTTCCTGAACTAGCGAATATGAGCGTAGAAGAAAGGTGAGTGCTATGGAATAAAAAAATAAATAGTTAAATAATAAAAATACCCGACTGCACTTAACAAGATATCTATATATCGAAATGGGGAATGTAATTTTTGTCCCCCCTTAGCTCTCGAGAACTGCTTATGCTCCAATGATGGTTGACCCCTCTTTGGATAGCCCTCGATCTGGAGGCAAGCCAAAAAATCGAAAATTTGACCTAGCTCTAAGGGGTCAAAAGTTATAGGCCAAAAACTATGGCGTGGTGCGGCGCGAAGCACCGCGCAAGACACCATACTAGTTTAACTATAAGCAGGCGGGACTCAGTTTGTATCTAAGTTTGAACTTATATTCGAGTCCTACCTGCTTATCTATAGTTAAATATCTGGTTAAGTGCAGTCGTTTTTTTATTACTTATACACAGCTTTTTAGTTTTTACTAAGTAACCTATAACACTGAAGAGATAAATACCTTTCATTTGAGACCTCATTCATCGAAATCTATCCAGCCGTTTGGCTTGTAGAGGGGAAAAAAATACATACATACTCGTACATACGCGCGGCTGTAAAAAAAGTAAAATAGTTACACAACCATTTATGAACTAAAACAATAAAGCATGTCAAATTTACGTTACATTTATAGACGACTTACTAAAAAGCGGTTTAAGTAAAATTCTATTTTGTAAGTCTGCTCAAAAATATAGGTAAGCATAAGCTTTAAAACCGTTGTGAAAGGTGATGAAAGGCTCACCTTTTACCAACTCAGTTGGGGTCGGCTTTAATAATAAACTAGTTATCACGGCGAACTTTGTATCGCCTCAATATTTAAAAAAAAAATATTTCATGCAAATGTATGTAAATTGAAAAACGCGACGGACGGACAGACAGACACACAGACAAATTGTCGTATTAAATATATAGATAAATAAATATGTTAGGACAATAATAATTCACACAACGCCATCTATAGTCTCAAACTAAGCAGAGCTTGTGATATGAGTACTAGATAAACTGATATAAATCATCAATCACCGAGCCTTTTCCCAACTTAGTTGGGGTCAACTTTCCAGTCTAACAGCGATTCGGCTGAACTTCGATATTTTCTGTGAAGCGACTGCCATCTGACCTTCACAAACCATGGGAGATATTGAAGTTCTGTAGTTAGAGCGGTCGGATTTTTTATTAAGGGCTCCAACTACCCCTAACGACTGCCATAGATGTTTGTATGACAACCGGGACCGACGCGACAACGTGCTCTCCGAGGTACGGAACTGATATAAATACTTTATACATTTTTTTTGTAAATACATACATATTATACATAGGAAACATCCAGACTTCGATACAAACGTATGTACGTAGGTCACACTATAAGTTTTGCGTAACTTAAAAAAACAACATGTTAAAACCAAAATATTATGTTAATGTGAAATTCTTTATTTACAATAAGAATTACAATATACAAAATAAACATAATTATAGACTAAAAATATTTACATTACAAAATTCGTTTAAAAAATCCTCCGCGTCATTGCCGACTGGGAAGGTTCGGATGGCGATACTTATTCTTTGGGGCAGAAAATAGCCAGCCTTCTGGTCCTGAGAAGCATCGATTAGGCGTTTAGCAATGTCTCTATAAAGGCGGCGAGCACTCGGACCCCATGACCCCAGTGTCTCAACCCCAAACGGCTCAAATATGTAATCAACTGCTAGGTTAGCATACTTACGCCATTTAAGGCCTTCAGCCGATGCAGCAGCAGCGCCGGCACATCCGGATGTGCTTGGAAGGTGTTAAGGTGCTAAGGTGTCAACGCATGTAGCGTCCCACACCAAAGGCCTCCCCATCTTCCACGGTAGCAATGACATACCGTCCGGTCTCTTTCCATCGCTTCGTGCTAAACCATTTGGTTCACGTACGTCGGAAGACCTGCGGTGGAAAGAGCCCTACGAATTATGTCGTTTAAAATAGCGTGCCGAGGTATACGACCTGCGCTTCTGCTACAAGAAAGGCCATGGTGTCCCAGATTATCGACGGCTACTCCACAGGTGCAATGATGCGGGGATACACGAGGTGTACCCAGCCGAAGGCAAGTGGCAATGCGGAAGGTTGTGTCGTCCAACATTGTACCGATGTTGGGCGATGGGAGCGCCTGGATCCATAACGCTGACTCCCATTCTCCAACAGCTAGTAGGCGTGCACGCTCTGAAATATTGACAGAAGTGTCAATTAGTGTATTAATTCTCAATTTACAGAGCGGTGAATCCCACAGTCGCTGTGAGCCTAGGCGTGAGGGCAGGTCAGTGTCGGGGCAAGACATCCTCCAAGCATTTATGGCATCGGTCTTGCATTGCACCTCGGAATCAATCAGTGTATTTGACAAAATTTTCCTGACTAATTCTTCGGTGCTATGGACCGACGACAGAAATGCTGGCAGACTGACATCTGTGACTCTACGAATACCTAGCCCGCCCAAGCAAACTGGAAGAGACGCTTGGACCCAGGCCCGGTCATTAATATTTACATTTAAAATTTTACACAAAGAATTTTGTATTAAGTTGTCTAGTCTGCCCAAAAATTCTAAATTTTTCCAAAATTGTCCTGAACGGAGGGCATGTGTAAATTTGGGTACGAAAAGACAAAAACGAAGAATAGTGAAAGCTGAATGAATACTGATATTACACAGACTATCAATAACCTGATCAAAATTTTGAATTTTTTCCTCGATAAAAGTGGAAAAGCCATCTTATAAAATCGGGGACCCTAGGAGGCGTAAAGAAGTTTTGTCCAAAACTTTTATGTGAATTTGGAGATTGTTGTTAATTTATCTGTGTTTTCAGATATAAAAATCTCACATTTATTCGGGTTCAGTTCTAAGCCAATTGACTGAAACTCGTTCTTTATTAAGGCTAAATCTTGTAAAACTGTCTCTACTTTTCCCCCTTATGTTAATTGCTTTTCAAAATACTCTCCTTTATATTTTAAAGAGTTTTTCATGCGATCGAACCATTTTTTTTAAATAGGAGGACCACAGATCTGAAGGCATGTTTTCTACGTGCTGATTGAACGCTATCACTGCCTCTTCGGAGTTGGTAAAAGTGAAACCTCTCATCAAATCTTTGATTTTGGGGAAAATACAGAAATCACAGGGTGCTAGGTCGGGGCTATATGCAGGATGGGTGACGAGTTGTACTTTTTCGGAAGCTAAAAAGGACTTTGTTTTGTTGGTCGTGTGTAAAGAAGCGTTGTCATGATGTAGGAGAACGCGGCTTTTGGGTCGTCTTTCGCGAACTTTTTCTAACACCCTGGGTAAACAAATGGTAGAATACCACTCGGCATTAACACTCTTTTCATCTTCAAGTGGAATTGTACAGATGGGACCCGTAGCTGAGAAAAAAAACGCGATCATTTTTTTACCAACGTTTCTCGCCTGCCTCACTTTTGTTGGCTTGTTCTCATTTTCAAACACCCATTCACAAGATAGCTGTTTTTTTTTCGGGTTCAAAACAATAAATCCACTTTTCGTCTCCTGTGACAATGTCATAAACAGCATTAGAATGTCCGTGGTCGTACTTCAGTAGCATCTGTGAGCACCATTCCACGCGAGCCCGTTTCTGCTCCGCTGTTAGTTCATGAGGGATCCAACGACAACAAAGTTTCCGAACTTTCAATTCATCGTGTAAAATTTTTTGGATTTGACTCATACAATCAATCCCCAATAGTCCTCGAATTGTATCATAGGTAATCCGCGGGTTTTCTTCAATTAACCGCTTAACAGTAGCCACATTATTTTCGTTGACGGCAGTTGAAGGCCGCCCTTCACGAAATTTGCCATGTAAAGAAACTCGACCTCTCTTAAACTCAGCAAACCATCGCCTCACGGTGCTCAAATAAGGTGCTTCTCTCCCAAAAGCATTTTGAAGACGAGCGGCACAGTTTTGCGGAGAGAGAGAACTTTTAAAATCATAAAAAATCATCGCTCTAAAATCTTTTCGACTTAATTCCATTTTCGTTGCATACGTAGAACTTTGATGTGGGATAAAAAAACAATTGACAAATGATTTCCCGCCAATTGTTTTTTTTATTTCTAAGAAGATTGCAACGTTTAAAAAAATATAACATTCGAAATTCAAATAGTTCCGATTAGCTAGAAGTGCAAAACTTGTAGTGTGCCCCATGTATGTGTCATCACACAAAGTTTGTCCCGACCGGGAATCGATCCCGAGACTCCGGCGTCGAAAGCGGATGCACTACTGTCCACGCCACCGAAGCAGTCAGTATTTCCAGTTTAACTGCGATTCGGCTGAACTTCGATATTTTCCGTGAAGCCGTATTTATAATACTAGCAGTATAGATAATATAATTTACTAGGTATGCAATACATTCTGCTGTTGCAATAATTGAGCTGAGTATGTCGATCCGGGTCGAACTCCTAAACGACTGGACCAATCTTTATGAATTTAGATATATGCACTCACGGTGATGGTCACTATGACCGTGCCAAATTTCAAAAAGATCGGTCCAGTCGTTTAGGAGGAGTTCGATCACGAACGAAATACACGAGTCGCCTAAGAAAGAGCTTCGTAAATTCAACTCAAGTAGGTACGAGTATATATTGAGTAATAGCACCCCGGTCGCCTTCTGCAACAGGCTCTTGACCCAACCTTCTAATGATTACCTAATTCGTTAAAACTTGTTTAGTTACATATAATTATGAAATTAAACCTTATTTAATTTCTTACTTTATATTTGTAAAAAAACTACGTACCTAAGTGATTTTTATTGCAATATTTTGATTTAAATGTGCCATTTCCGAAGTGTATGGTAACGGCCTATTTTACCCTTTGGGCACAAAACCTTAAAAATTGCCCAAGTGCGAATCGAATTCGCGCGCAAAGGGTTCCGTACTAAAACGGCAAAAAAGTCACTTTTGTTGTAAGGGAGCCTCCTTAAATATTTATTATATTCTGTTTTTTTAGTATTTATTGTTATAGAGGCAACAGAAATACACCATCTGTGAAAATTTCAACTTTCTAACTATCATCATTCACTGAGCCTTTTCCCAACTCAGTTTGGGTCGGCTTTCCAGTCTAACTGCGATTCGGCTGAATTTTGATATTTTCCGTGAAGCGACTGCCATCTGACCTTCACAACCCATGGGCGATTTCGAAGTTCTGTAGTTAGACCGCGAGGATTTTTGATTAAAGGCTCCAACTACCCCTAACGACTGCCATAGATGTTAGTATGACAACCGGGACCGACGGCTTAACGTGCTCTCCGAGGCACGGAGGGGTCTCAGTGTCTTAAGAAATGGTCACCCATCCTAAGACCGGCCTGAGTCGATGTTGCACTTGATGAACCTTTGCAATGTGTTAACATTGTCGGTTACCACTAGACCACGAGCCCACGAACTTTCTAACTATCATGGTTCATTATTTCCAGACAGACGGACGGACAGAGGAGGCTTAGTGATAGGGTTCCCGTTTTATCCTTTGGGTACGGAACCCCAAAAATTTGTGTGGACCAAATAAAAAGATGCTTAAATCAATGCCTAAACAGATAAATAGTACTACGAATAAAGTTAAGTGTATAATTGTAATAATTCTAAATTAAGCTTTAAACTACTTAAATAATTTTACGTAAATTTCGTGCTTTACATAAAAAAGCAAGTTAAAAATATGTATGTATGTCAGTTTGGTTCGGCTAATCTCTGAAACGGCTATATTACCGTTAGGTGAAAGAATTACCAGTTTTTAATATTAGTATAAAAGTAACTTATTATTGCGACTCCCCCCGCGTGATTTTGTTTTCTCGATCCCATTTCCCACGGGAACACATCACCGGGATAAAAAGTAGCTTATAGATGTCACTGGGATAATGTAGCTACATATTAGTGAACACACATATCACGCCTATACCCCCGAAAGGGTAGGCAGAGGTGCATTACACACCCACAATTTGCCAGTATTTTAGTCCCACGTAATAGGGGGCAAGCCTATTGCCGTCACCGGGCACACATAAAATGGGTTATGTCCAAAATGGCCGAATGAATTTAATAAAAAGTAGCAGTTATATTGTAATTTTGAAAAAAAATTGAAACCTGTTGACTTGCTTGATTAAAGGCAACACAATCTTACGTGCCAGCCGCTATGGCACAGCCAATTAAAGTCCTGGGCGTCTCGGACTATATTAGTGAAACCATTAAAGCCCTGGGCGTCTCGGACTATATTAGTGAAACAATTAAAGTCCTGGGCGTCTCGGACTATATTAGTGAAACAATTTTCAAAATCAGTTCAGTAGTTACGATGACTATTCAATTCAAAGAAACAATCTAATATTTCTTCTTTATTATCTATATATTTAATACGAAAATTTGTCTGTCTGTCTGTCTGTCTGTCCGTCCGTCCGTCGCGTTTTTCAATTTACATACATTTGCATGAAATATTAAAATATTATTTTTGTTTTTTTTTTTAAATCTTATATTTTATATATATTTTTTTTTAATATTTTAGGCGATATAAAGTTCGCCGTGATAACTAGTATTACTTACTAGCGTAAGCCCGCGGCTTCGCCTGCTTGACTAAAATGTCCTCCAGAACCACTCTACATTGGTGAAAACCGCATCAAAATCCGTTGCGTAGTTTTAAAGATCTAAGTATACAGAGGGAACGGGCGACTATATTTTATACTATGTTATTATTATTAGTCAGAGACGCCCAGGACTTTAATTGGCTGTGCCATAGCGGCTGGCACGAAGATTTTGTTGCCTTTCATCAACATTTAATCGCAAGGTTTCACATTTTTTTCAAAATTACTTTATAGCTACTAATTATTGTTAAATTCATTTGGCCATTTTGGACATAACCCAGTATAATGTGTGCTTATTACGGCGACGGCAATAGGCTTCCCCCAATTACGTGGGACCAAAAATACTGGCAAATTGTGAGTGTCTAATTCACCTCTGCCTTTTGGGATCACCTTTGGGGATATAGGCGTGATGTGTCTGTTACTATTATTACTAGCGGACGCACGCGGCTTCGTCCGCTTGACAAATTATATACACAAAAATCTTCCTCGATAACCACTCTATCCATTGGTGAAAACCGCATCAAAATCCGTTGCGTAGTTTTAAAGATCTAAGCGTACATAGGGAACTGAAACAACTTTGTTTTATTCTATGTGATGCCTTTTTAGCAGGAGGGCTTGTGTGCATTAGTTAGTAATATAATAAAACAATAGAAATCGTGTATACATTTAATAAATTAACAAAAAATATGTGAGTGATACTTATAAAAACCTAATAAAACAGAATAAAGAGGATATACCTTTTTTTTATTTAAATTAGGCAGTGGTAAATCATTACAACACTATCAACTTTTTTTTATACCGAAGTTACACTAATTTCGCGCGGAAATGATTAATTAATCTTTTTTTTTTAACTAAAACTGTACTCTGATTCATCCTTGAATACGAGTATTATAATTATTGCGTATTTGCATAATTTTAAACTAGGTAAAGCTACGCTACTAAAGTTTTTTTTATTTAAATTGAATATTTGAGCTTCGTCACGACCTTAATTCAAATCAGCTATTAATTTAGGTGAAAAAATGTTAATTATCGGTCAAGAGGTTGCTGAGAAACGAACATCCGAACATTTTATATTTAACCTCCATGGGAGCTTCGCTCAATTATTTAATACAGTATTTTGAATAACTTTAACTATGTTATCGATCTTTGATACAATATTACATAGGTAGGTAGGTAATATAGGTAAAATAGTCCGAGACGCCCAGGACTTTTATTGGCTGTGCCATAGATAGCGGCTGGCACGTAAGATTTTGTTGCCTTAATCAACATTACATCGCAAGGCAACGGGTTTCAATTTTTTTCAAAATTACAATATAGCTGCTACTTTTTATTAAATTCATTCGGCTATTTTGGACATAACCCATTATTTATGTCTGTCCGGTGACGGCAATAGGCTTGTCCCCTAATACGTGGGACTAAAAATACTGGCTAATTGTGAGTGTGTAATGCGCCTCTGCCTACCCATTCGGGGATATAGGCGTGATTTGTGTGTGTGTGTGTGTGTGTGTGTGTGTGTGTGAGGTAGGTAATATCAAAGCCTTTCAATACATAGACACGAATTGTAAGTAGCCAATTATTATCGCGGTAAAAAAAGCGATACCCTCCAACATTATCATCAGATATTTGGATAGTGGTTGGTGTCCCCATGATCATGGTGAATCTATAGTTTTGACTGCTTCGGTGGCGTGATCTCGGGTTCGATTCCCGGTCGGGACAAACTTTGTGTGAAGACAGATACGTTTGTACCGAAGTCTTTGTCCGTGTGCAGCGCCCGCAGTGCAGTGAACTCCACTGCGGGTGACGTAACCTACGACAAACTTATTATTTGCGGGTCTAGGGATCGAACCGCAAAATTAAGTTTGTTTTTTATTGTATGTACTTTTCCGGGATAAAAAGTACCCAGTGTGGTGCCCAGGATATTAAAGATTAATTATACCAAGTTTCATCGTAATCGAACCGGTAGTTTTTGCGTGATGCCTGAACAAATCGACAGACAGACAAAAAAAATTTTAATCACATTTTTGGCTTCTGTGTCGGTCTAGTAACACCCCATGCCATTTATTTTTTTGATATTTTCAATGTAGGTACAGAATTTTCACTTCTACTTGATTTATTATAAGTACCTATAGATATAGATTTGTGTCTTTAAGTCTAGGCCACTTAACAACCCAGATGGTAATATAAAACCCCTACCATAACATATTGCAAAACTTGGCGCCATATTGTCACGATTCATTCATGCCTTATTCATATCATTGAATACCTTAGAATCGGAATGGGACCTAATGGAAAAAAAATGTAATTACTGGTAATTAGTACGATACTTTGATCACAGCGTTATTGTCTGTGACTTCAATTAGCTGCAACCGACTTTAAATAGAGAGTTCGTAGTACACACACGTCACTCATAAGTGTCACACCAAATCACACTATTTTATGAACTAGCCCACGGCATCGCACGCGACAAATGATATACCAAATCCTTCCTCGAGAATCACTATATCCATTAGTGAAATCAGCATGAAAATCGGTGCAGTAGTTTTTGAGTTTATGGCAAACAGACAAACACTGCCGAGATCTTTGTTGTATAATAAGCATACATACATCAGAAGCTACTTTGTTTTCAACCGACTTCCAAAAAAGGAGGAGGTTCTCAATTCGACTGTTTGTTTTTTTTCTTTTTGTTTCCTCATGTATCTGGATTGGGTGAACCGATTTTGATTTTTTAAATGAAAGCTTCTACTTCCGAAGTCGTCGCATTTCAATTTGGTCCCATTCCGACAATTATTTGGTCCCATTTCTGTCATTTGAAGTCGGTTATTGTGTCAATGTTTGAAGTGTTTTTAAATCAAAAAATTATCTATATTTTTAATACGACAATTTGTCTGTCTCTCTGTCTGTCTGTCCGTCCGTCGCGTTTTTCAATTTACATACATTTGCAATGAATAATTTTTTTGAGGCGATACAAAGTTCGTCGGTATAACTAGTGGTTACTAATTAGTGTAGCTTCAAAAAATATCAAAACATTTTTATGAATGAAATGATTTCTAAAATATATTCGCGAAAAAAACCGTCTCAAAGATAACCTTGTGAGAATCGCGATAATTAAACAAATTCCATTTTTTATCGCATTCATCGGTTAATAACCGTAAAATTGTCCGAATCAGTCAAATTGTACTAGCCTTCTGAATACGGACGTCCGGACAACACTTAGTGTTGCATGTATTCCCTATATCCCACTAGAGATATCATCATCTATCTGCCCTTATCCCAATTACTTGGGGTCGGCGTAACAAGTCTTTCTCCTCTACACATCCCTGTCAGACGTCATCTCTTCAGTCACTCCTCTCCTTGTCATATCCTCTTTCACACATTCCATTCATCTTTTCTTTGGCCTACCTCTACTCCTTAAACCCTTTACAGTCATACTTTGGACCTTTCTTACGACACTAGTACGGTTTCTTGCGCGTTGCACCACGCCATAGGTTTTGGTCTATAAATTTTGACCCCTTAGGGCTATGTCAAATTTTTTGGCTTGCCTCCAGATCGAGGGCTATCCATAGAGGGGTCAACCATCATTGGAGCATAAGCAGTTCTCGAGAGCTAAGGGGGACAAAAATTACATTCCCCATTTGTTTATATAGATAGATAGATAGATTGCTTTTCCACTAGGAATATAGGCACCCATAGCGTCCCCGTCATAGCGCACCCGTCCAGCACATAGTATTATTACTACACTATGTATGTATTATCAGCCCCAGCACCACAGGGAATTCTCTCGGGTGGCGTACCTATGGCGCCCAGTGAACGTTTTTTCGTTCACTGATGGCGCCCGGATAAATAAAAACACTTTACCAAAACACTAGAATGTTATTTATCTTATAAAGATATTTACTGGGATATATGAACAAAAAGTATTTCATTATCAAATAGCCACAATTTAAGGTCAATATAACAAAGACAAAGGTCAAAAATTACAGACTTTAAGGTTATATCTAATGGCGCGAGTTGATAATATTTGACGTGTCGTGTACTCGTGTGAAGATTTTCACTCGTACTGCACAGAGTGTTGGTAATTATTATGACAACCGCGGCTTCGTCCATTTGACAAATTATAATACACAAAGTTATTTACAATAAGAATTACAATATACAAAATAAACATAATTATAGACTAAAAATATTAACATAAACATAAAAACATAGCATCACGCCTTTTTCCCCGAAGGGGTAGGCAGAGGTGTGCAAACACACCCACATCTTGCCAGCTATGTTAGGTCCCATGTAATAGGGGGCGAGCCTATTGCCATTTACCGGGCACAAGTTCCAGACTCTGGGATAGTTATCTGGGTAAAATTCTAAAGAGAATTATACATTATCCACCAGACCCGGGAATAGAACCCGAGACCTCGAGCGTGGCAGTCCGTACATAGTACGATTGTGCCACCGAGGTAGTCGGTTATTGTGTCAATGTTTGAAGTGTTTAATATAAAATATTAACATTACAAAATATCGTTTAAAAAATCCTCCGCGTCATTGCCGACTGGGAAGGTTCCCAGAATGCTGGCTGTGTTGCCACGTTGGATGGCGATACTTATTCTTTGGGCCAGAAAATAGCCAGCCTTCTGGTCCTGAGAAGCATCGATTAGGCGTTTAGCAATGTCTCTATAAAGGCGGCGAGCACTCGGACCCCATGACCCCAGTGTCTCAACCCCAAACGGCTCAAATATGTAATCACCTGCTAGGTTAGCATATTTACGCCGTTTAAAGCCTTCAGCCGATGCAGCAGCAGCGCCGGCACATCCGGATGTGCTTGGAAGGTGTGAAGGTCCTAAGGTGTCAACGCATGTAGCGTCCCACACCAAAGGCCTTCCCATCTTCCACGGTAGCAACGACATACCGTCCGGTCTCTTTCCATCGCTTCGTGCTAAACCATTTGGCTCACGTACGGCCGGAAGACCTGCGGTGGAAAGAGCCCTACGAATTATGTCGTTTAGAATAGCGTGCCGAGGTATACGACCTGCGCTTCTGCTACAAGAATGGCCATGGTGTCCCAGATTATCGACGGCTACTCCACAGGTGCAATGATGCGGGGATACACAAGGTGTACCCAGCCGAAGGCAAGTGGCAATGCGGAAGGTTGTGTCGTCCAACATTGTACCGATGTTGGGCGATGGGAGCGCCTGGATCCATAACCCTGACTCCCATTCTCCAACAGCTAGTAGGCGTGCACGCTCTGAAATATTGACAGAAGTGTCAATTAGTGTATTAAGTCTCAATTTACAGAGCGGTGAATCCCACAGTCGCTGTGAGCCTAGGCGTGAGGGCAGGTCAGTGTCGGGGCAAGACATCCTCCAAGCATTTATGGCATCGGTCTTGCATCGCACCTCGGAATCAATCAGTGTATTTGACAAAATTTTCCTGACTAATTCTTCGGTGCTATGGACCGACGACAGAAATGCTGGCAGACTGACATCTGGGACTCTACGAATACCTAGCCCGCCCAAGCGAACTGGAAGAGACGCTTGGACCCAGGCCCGGTCATTAATATTTACATTTAAAATTTTACACAAAGAATTTTGTATTAAGTTGTCTAGTCTGCCCAAAACTGTTTTATTGTAATATTCGGAAATTGAGGTAATAAGATGACATCTTGATTTACTTGTATTTTGAACTTAGTAACATTTTATGATGTTCTTGATATGGTAAGATTATGCATCCAGAAATGTTGGTCTCGATTGAGCCACCTACTAAAATTGCATGCCTAGTATTATGGTAAAATATGGTGAATCTATAAATTACTGCTGTAACATCTGATGTAACCCATTTTTGCAATGATTTATAAATAAATAAAATAAATAAATATTTTTTATACCTCATCTAGCCCAAACTAAGCTAATATAAGCTTGTGCTATGGGATCTAGACAACTGATATACATACTTATATATTTCTTAACACATACACATTATACATAGAAAACACCCAAACTCCGAAACAAACATTTGTGGATCAAATAATTTGATTCGACCCGGAATCGAACCTGGGACCTTAGGGACGGCAGTCATACCACTGCGCCACCGAGGCAGTCAAAGCTTAGTCAGTCTAATTGCGGTTAAACTACGTAACAAGATATTGATGAATATATTACATATTTTTCCAGACGAGCTCTTGCAATTCCACCTTCAAATGGCCCGTTCTCCCACGACCGTTGCAGTATGTACTCCACGGACTTCTTGGCGGCTCTATCAGAAGGCAGAACGACTCCAGACGACGAATGGCCCATAGTTCCTTGTCAGTACGGTTGGGAGTACAATTATACTGATGTGCCATATAATACGATAGCTTCCGAGGTTAGTAGTTACATACATACATGAGTCCATTCCGTTGAAATAGGCAGAGACTATGAATTTCCATTAGCTACAACCTTGAGCCACAAGATAGGGAATAGTACTTACATACTTTTTTTTTTTTTTTTTTATGTTTAGGTCGACAAATTGACGCCACCCGCCTGATGGTAAGCTGAGGCGACGTCTGGCAATTGAGGCCGACTCTCACAGTACACAGGAATACTATAGAGAGTGGCCCTCAACTTGACGACCCAGTAATGTGCCTCTTCACGCTTCGCTTAAAGAGCCCAGGGTTATATGTTGGAGGAAACACGTGCGCAGGCAGGGCGTTCCAAGCCACCATCGTTCGGCAGAGAAACGATCGTTTAAAACGCTCGGTTCTCGCGAAGACGGTTTCCACGGTATGAGGGTGACATCTCTGGCCGGCACGCGTTGTTCGGGATCGGAAGGGAGAGGGTGGGATCAGGTTGAAGAGCTCTTCAGAACACTCACCGTGGTAAATACGGTAGAACGCGGCCAAGGAAGCAATTGTTCGGCGCTGGGCTAGCGGCTCAAGGCTTCCCGTTACCTCCGGACAGTCTATAATGCGAACAGCGCGTCGCTGCATAGCGTCGAGTGCGTCCAGCAAATACTTCGCGGAGCCGTCCCAGAGGTGAGAGCAGTATTCAACGCAGGGTCTAATCTGCGTTTTGTACAGCAGACACCTCTGGTGCGGTGTAAAGAATCGCTTTACCTTGTTCAGTATTCCTAGTTTCCGCGAAGCTAGCCCAATACATCTCTCAATGTATTTTGTGTTATTGAGCTCTCGACGAACGTCTATGCCAAGGATGTCTAGATTGTCCTTCATTGGTAATATTGCATTCTGAAGAGTGGGTAGGGGAAGGAAAGGGGATTTTTTCGCTGTAAATGCACACGCCTGTGTTTTGTGGGCATTGAACTCGACCAAGTTCTCGGCACCCACGAGATGTCGTCTCTCCTCCTCTATCACAGATCGCCCCGCCGTCGGACGAACCGAGTAACTCCCGTGCAATGTACTGTCATCTGCATAGCAATGAATGTTCCCGAGGGAAAGCATATCATTGATATGCAGAAGAAAGAGAGTTGGTGACAGTACGGACCCCTGCGGTACCCCGGCATTCACTTGCAAGAAGCGAGAAGCCTGGCCATCGCAGAGGACCCGCACTCGGCGCTCGTTTAAAAAACTGGCAATCCAGCTGCACAGTTGAGGAGGTAGACCATATGCCGGAAGCTTGGAAAGGAGCGAAGCATGCCAGACCCTATCGAAAGCTTTGGCGATGTCCAGGCTAATAGCCAAGGACTCGCCGAACTTTTCCATAGCCTCACCCCATACATGCGTGACGAATGCCAGGAGGTCACCCGTTGATCGTTTTGGCCTGAAGCCATATTGCCGATCATTGATTAGCGAGTGATCCTCCAGGTATCGCATGAGCTGCTTATTAATAAGAAGCTCGAGCACCTTGCAAATGACTGAGGTGACAGCTATGGGTCGATAGTTGCCTGGATCGGATCGATCCCCTTTCTTGGGGATCGGTTGTACGTTCGCCTCCTTCCAGGCCTCCGGCACGAGGCCTGTAGAGTATGACAGGCGGTACAGACGCGTTAATACTGGAGACAACTCAGCAGCACATTTTCGTAGCACCACCGCCGGAATGCCGTCAGGGCCACTGGCTTTCCGCGTGTCGAGTGACCGCAGCTCTGCCCGTACATCACATTGCCTGATAACAATATCAGGCATAGTGTGGCCACAGTTGGCAATGGCGGGGGGCTGCAGGCCACGGTCATCGACCCGGGAATTAGCCGCAAAGAGGTCTGCGAGCATGTCCGCCTTCTCTTGGGCTTTGTGAGCCAGTGATCCATCAGGAAAACGCAGTGGTGGCAGCGAGGGTTGACAAAAATTTGACTGTACGGCTTTGGCCAGTTGCCAGTATCCACGGCTGCCCGTGGGATGGGATGTGAGCTCCTGACCAAGCCGCGCGACGCGCTGGGCATCCGCTCTCTTGAAGGCCCTCTTGCTGAACCTAGTGGCCCGATTGTACGCTGCTTTGAGGCGGTTCACGTTCGGGTCACGTGCCGCCCGAGCCCTGACCCAGGCGCGATATGCCGACTGTTTTTTCTGGACAGCCTCGGCACATTCACGCCCGAACCAGGGGCGAGCTTTGCGGATGCTGGCGACATCAGTGAAAGGGATATAATATTCTATCCCTAGACTTATCTCGCCAGCAATGGCAGCAGCGCTATCCGAAGGCGCCTTCCCTACAAAGCAGCGCTGGCTCCACGGGACGGACGCAAAGTAATCGCGGAGACCGTCCCAGTCTGCCGACGAGTAGTGCCATAGTCGTCGAGTCATTTGTTCAGCACGAGCAGGCGGTGGCACTTGGAAGCTGGCGTGCACCACACAGTGGTCGGAAGTGCCCAGTGGGGCGCGTACCGACACACTGTACTCGGCTGGGCGACTCGTCAGCAGTAGATCCAGCAAGGCGGGCGTGTGGTCTGACCTGTCAGGTATCCGGGTGATCCCCCGTACCATCTGGGTCAGCCCGTGGGAGAGAGCGAATGCATGGGCGGTTCGTCCCTCATAATCGGTCCTAAGGGACCCCAGCCACTCAACGTGATGACCGTTAAAGTCCCCCAAGAAAACCAGGTCAGCGTTCGGGAACCGCACCTGCGCATCGTCAGCCATCTCGCTGAGGTATTCGAAAAGCCTTGTTGTTCCAGTGTCCCCTGTGTGGGAGCGGTAGACGCACACGTAGATCTGGCTCATGGAGCCATGATCCACGTGCAGCCAAAGGACGGAGTAGGAGAGGTTCTCCAGACAGCGCAACTGGCGGCAGCAAACATCCGCCCTAACGAACACGCACACCCCGGCTTTATCGCGGAATTGTTCCTCAATGATATAGCCCGGGTAACAGAGGTACGACGTGTCGTCAGGGCGGCGTATCTGTGTCTCCGTTAGGAACATCACAGAAGGCCGTGCCGGCTCCAGGTGATGGTGGACGGTATCGAGGTTTGCATGGAGTCCGCGGATATTCGCGAACTCCACCTCAAACGAAGTCAACTTTGTGGGGTTTCTAGGGGCCGCTGTGTACCGTCTATTATCTTGTTGCACTGTCATTGTGAAATATGGGGAAGCGTGAAGACAGGGCGATATTTGGTGCGGCAGTAAGTGACAAAGTGCAGAGGCTAGCTTCGTCTAGAACCGTGTGGTTAGGTCGGAGCCGACCCGCCGGACGGAAGGGCTCCCAAACCCCCCTGATGCAAGGCCGCCGCTACCCCACACCCGGAGCGGTGACCCCACAACAGGATTATGCGCAACATGTGGGGCGTCCTACTGGGGTGGTTGGTCCCAGGCGGGCCCCATGACTATGTTGCGGGCGGCCGCGGCAACGCCGTTGCTAAGGGTCTCCATGGCCGGCGAATCGACCCCCCCGGTGGTACCCCCCCGGACCAACACTGTTGTACCACCTGGTATCCACGTAGGGGCCAAAGCCACCACATGGGTACCGTAATATACGAACCTCATCCGTTAATCAGCAGGTGCGCCACTAGCAGGTGAGGTCGCTGGGGCCCGATAGATGTAAGAAGGGCCCCTTTGCACCCAAACTTGAACCAAGATTCTTAACATACTTACTTTTTAACTTGAAATTTCGAGTGTTTTCATGCATGCTGTACAGTTATGAGTTCAACAAGACATCTCCGATCTGATCACAGTAAATACGTGCCCCGACAACCTGCGGCCATACTTTATAATTATATCGGAGGGGTGCTGACATGGAACGTTTTGTAGTAAAATAGACTTTGTCAGGGTGAGACTGAGGACTTAACTCAAGCTCGGCTAAGTAAACTCTTAGCTAAGCATATGCCAAGTACAATCTTTGATTTGGAATTTATAGTCTGACTTCGGTTAGCTCAAGCTAAGTTCTTAACACATGGTTATAAGTGTAATTTTGCCATTTATATCTGATACTTAATTCATTCACCGAGCCTTTTCCCAACTCACTGGGGTCGGCTTTCCAGTCTAACTGCGATTCGGCTGAACTTCGATATTTTCCGTGAAGCGACTGCCATCTGATCTCCACAACCCATGGGGATATCGAAGTTCTGTAGTTAGACCGGTAGGATTTTTGATTTATATCTGATAATTCTATAATAATCATAAAGAATATGGTATTGTTTATTTGATACCATTATTTTCATCCGATCATCCGAATCTCGATTTTGGCTGAAGTGTAGTAAAGGCTAAGTTAAGTCCAAGTAAGTTATTACATGTATTATAAGGTTTCCTAAAATCTCATCGTAGTAATATCGTCACAGAGTAAAAATAAAAACTGTGTTTACAAATTCTAAATGAAAATAACCCTTCCAATACTCTGCCCTCAGTTGGACTGGGTTTGTGAGAAGGACAACCTAGCGGCAACAGCGCAAGCAATATTCTTCTGCGGCGCCATAGTTGGAGGGCTGGTCTTCGGATGGATGGCTGATAAGTACGGCAGGATTCCTGCTCTAGTTGGTAAGTTGTCATCACAGAGAACAATGGAGGGAGTTGTCAAGTCGCCGTACCTTACCCTCTGCCAACGAATATGGTCAACTGCCAGCTACAATAAAGCTTAAAACACACAGGTCCTTCAAATACGACGTATGCCACCACGTGACGTGGGAAACAGCGACACACTGGTCCTACGTCTTACGACGTCTGACGTTTACGTTATCTACGCGCTATGACACTTTAAACGTGTGTGACAGCGTCGTACGCGTGGGATAGCATGGGACCACGCGAATCTGGCGCGGTGACGCGTAAGATAGCGTGGTGAATGACCAGTGTGTTCGTTACCATACAAATTGTATAGGCCAGATCCTGTTCAGATGTCATAAGGTGTGGTGTACGTCGCATGTGAAGGATGAGTTTGGCCGTGCCTTAAAGCGAATGCATAATTATAATGTAGTAATTAGTGTTTGTAGAAATGTTAATCAGCATCATAATTTCAGCCAATTGTCGCTCACTGCTGCGAATAGTCCTCCTCCAACAAACGCCAGAACATTTAGTCTTGAACTTTTCGCAGCAAGTGGCTTCCTGCAACCTTTACGATGTCGTCAGTCCACTTTATGGCAGGCCTGTTAATGTGCCACTGGAAATACGTTGCCACTGGAAATACGTTCTGCTTGTAACCAGAGACGCCCGGCAACGGACGTTAAAGCGGCCGCGGCCTTGGTCGCGGAACTAAAAAAAAAAAAAAAAAAAAAAAGGCCTGTTAATGTGTTATTCTTATTATATGTGTAGTGGCAACTGATTGGGCCTGGACTGCTCTGCCGTGCTTATGAAGAGTGCAGTAACTAGGTCTGACATGATTTCGAGAAAAACGCGGTTAAAGTTTATAATTTTATTTTTTTTGTAGTTCCTAGTCTAGATATGTTATGATGACTTTTTATATATCAAAAGACAGGCATTTTTTCGTAGAATAATACGGATACATAAAAACGACTTAATTTTTTAACTATAACTGATTAAACGCAAAAATCTATTTATGATTAGTAATAAGAATTATAACAGAAAAACAATTTTAATCATAACTGCAGTAAGTATATAAGTTACTGCACTTATGTTAAGGTACGTAACTTCCTGCTGTTTTACGTATTTGTACATGGATATTGAAATTTACTTAATAGTAGGCATCAGTGCAGTAACTACGTAGTTACTGCATTCATGACAAGGTCTTCCTAAGTTAATATGTAATATTATATTTATACCTTTAGTTTGAAAAATAATGAAATTAAACGAAAAGGGTATGTAAGTTGCTTTATTATAATATACTACAATATGGCTTATGTTAGACAAAGCACATTATATAATCACAACATTTAATGACTAATAATTATAGTAACGATATAAAATTGAGTATCAAAATCAACAAGTATGTATACTCTAAAATAAACAAACTTCTAAAATTTAAAGTAAAACTTAAGTTCTTATCACATTTGTATTTATTAAACATTCACTTACATTATAATTTACCTCTCTAAGCATCAAAATAAAATAGAATAAAAAATTAACTTATCCTAAGTAGGGAACGTATTTAAATCACAATAAATGTTACCGAAAGGTGTCACATATAAAAATAACCAATAGTATCAAAACCAAAAATAACTAAACAAACTTCTTAAGTCTACAACAATTAAATACTGATCTATTTATTTGGCATATAATTGAGATTATCTCATATTGAGCTTAATTAATATAGCTTATTAGCTTAATTCAGTCTTCTTAATTAACAGTCATTTCTTCCTGATTAAACTAATTAGGTAATAAAAACGAAAAAAGATAGATACCTAACCATCAACTATTTATAGGTCTGAGAGCCTATCACAGACAGGTAAATTACGCCAAAAAAATTTTCTAGTTTCTGGCATAAGAGGCACCAATTTAGAAATTATTTCATTTTTTCGGTTAGTAGTTATTCCACGAGGCTGATTTTTCTTTTTAACTACGGGGAACTCATGGGTTTTTTCAATTTTTGCTTTAAGGATGGATAGAGTAAACCAATCACCGTCATGTCTTAATCTATAATTTAATTGGAAATCGCCTCGTTTTACGTGAATAGCCATGATGTCTTTAAGATAAACTCGCGGCTCCGTGTTTCGAATTTTGTATTGGGAACTCACATCTTCAAAATTAAAGAAGTCTTCAACGGCCATTACTTTAACTTCATTCCTAGTTGCGTTCGATAATCTCACAACGTCTATAAAATCATCAAAATCGTACACCTTTTGTTTCTTTTTTAAGGACTTTTCTACTTGATGGTGGAAATGATCCGCTGACATAAATGTGTGCCCCGGCTCAAAGTACTTTATTGTTATAGAATCAGTTTCAATAAGGGTGCTGTTAACTATGTTTATTAAAAAACATATAAAAGCCCAATTTTTGTTTTGAGCTGCACAATTATCCGCCCATAAGACAATATTCTTTATATCCCGCTTGTATATTAAAAAGGATCTAAATGTGGAGATTATGTCTTCTTGATTTCGACCAGAAATTGTTTCGTTCCAAAGCACGGCATATGGGACATTTTCCTTCTTGGTAGGCCCCAATGGGACAAAACTCTCATTGAACGCTATTATTCGTGGACAAAATATTGCTACCTTGTACTGTTCCATTCTGGGGAGCATGATTACCTTTTGTAAATCTACAGAATAATAAATAAAGTCCTTGTTACTTGAAGACGTAGCTGAATCTACATCTTCCTGATATTTCTTTCGAGACCCCGTATATCGGTCTTTATGAATAGAATATTGCACGCATATTTCACATAAGTCAGGATTTTGACAACATTCATTATTATCTATATGTTGTTTATACAGTGCACACTGCTCGCACTCCTCGTGACCCAAATTAGCAAAAGATATATTCATCTTCCTTAAAACTTTACGATAGGTCTCCATGGATGCGGGTTCGTTAGGATATTTTTCTAAATACTGTTGGTGCATCATTGATATATTAATATCACTTGGTAAATAAAGCCTATTAGGCGCGTGTTCTCGGCGGTAATGGGATATTGCAGGGTGATAGGTTTCTATAATATGTTTTTTTATTTTATCTTTATCAATAATGTTTTGACGTTCATACCTTCCGCGTTTGTCATACTGTTCATCGACTGCCGATTTTAATACCAAATGAACCCTCCTATCATTTTTTGGGTTATAACCAAGAGTACTTAAAAGAAATGTTTACATACCTGAACCCTTTTGTTATTTACATCAAAGTTGTAGTTATAAGTTATTGTTCTTTTCACATTTTCTTTATTAGTAACAGTTCTTGTTTTTACATTTTGTGGGTCAACATAACCTTTTATAAATAATCCTCTTCCTTCCCAGTTCAAATTGACGTATCGTTTATGTATTTCTATTCTCATTTCTTCAGTAATCGTAGTGGAACATTTTTTTTTACACTGATATCCACACGGAGGTTTTAAAGATAATTTTTCAGTTTCCTTCTTTTTTTTCTTCTTGTTTCTTACCGAAAGGGGTTCTTCAAATCTTCTTCTTTTCCTTAGTTCACCTGATTTAGTAAATCCTTTACCTATTGTTACTTCTGGAGAGCGAGCAATTCTATCCAGGTCTGTTTCTTCTGAAACTATCAATTGGGTTGGTTCGGGAACGTAGGGTTCAATATTATCGTGATCTTCAGTAAGAGCAGGCCTATAAGATGGATAATCTTCTAAATCAGTATGTTGTGATGTACTTGGTACTGCTTTTGGTCGTTGTCGTTGATCTTTTGCAGCGCTATGTACATCAACTACTGCCACTGTGTTTTTAATACGCTGTGCACAGTCTGACATATCGGAATCAGAGTCTGAAGAGCTTGGTAAATATTTTTTATCTCTTACACTATCGTCGGAGTCTCCGAATATGTGCGTAGGTGCTTTGGTTTGAGATGATTCATCATCATCTGAATCGTGTAAAGACTCTAAACACTGTAAATCTATGTCTTTGTAGGGTTCAAAATTTGTCAAATCATAAGATTGAACTATTGTATTAGAATTTTCGTATTCATTTTTATAATCAAATACCGAGGGAAAGTCATTAAAATCAAACTGTCGAGACCAAATTTGGTTGATGTCCGTAGAATGTAGTGGCCCTCTCTTTTTATTCATTAAGGCATCAATATTGCTTCTCTTGTTGGTAAATGGTAATAAAATTGGTTGAGTTTCGGGTTTTGATTTAACTAACGCTAAGATTAAATCTCTTCTAGACATCTTGGGCTGAAAATGAATTTAAATTATATATGTTAGGTAAGTTAGTAACTAATGTTTAGATCACCGATATAATAAAACATAGCATCATAATAGCAATATAAAGTAATATAAATAAACGATAAAACGTACATTTATATTTGCTAAATTGAATAATTACTTATTATTCTATATAGAGATTACTTTCATTACATTTGTAAAGTAAACTACTAACAAATATGTATTTCATTCCAATACCTACTTAACACTATACTATAACTAAAGTACCTAATAATTAAATAACCTAATATGAATACTAATAATTAAAATGTATTACATGTATTATCGATAAAATAACTCTACATATAATAATATAAAATATATACTTACTATTAACAAATAAACTTACCGCGTAAAATAAATTGAAGCTAACGACACACCATCCCGGCACGAACGCAACTTCGCGACTGCAAGCGAAAGGATTACCCCTTCCCGCGCTGCCCCGCTCACCTTAGCTAGTAGATCCTTAGCATTTTTGCAGTAACTCACTGATTTTACACAGGCTTTATGTAGCGTTCTATTGAAAATTATCTATGATTTGCTTAGAATAAATGCAGTATATTGAATTATGTAGAACTTGGTACGTAAGTACGTGTATACGAAAATATATTTTTTTTACGAATAAACGCAGTATCTAATACATACTGCACTTATAAGTAACAGTTCGATATGAACCCGTACAACATAATAAGTATAAATGCAGTAACTATTAGATACTGCACTTATAAGTAGAAATTTACGTATGTACTCTATAAATCATAATAAAATATGAGCAGTAACATTGAACACTGCATTTATTTGTAGATTGATAATATAATTCAATGATCAAGTGGTGCCGTATCTATGATTACTGCACATAAATTAAGCATATTAAGAATTGAAACCCTAGTTACTGCTCTTTTGCTTCCTGGATTTTATAGTAAGAAAAGGAATTTTGATACAGGAGTGAGACCAAAATATAGAGTTTTTTTTCGTCATTCTAAATATGTACTTAACTCAATTTCGTCAAAAACCCTAGTTACTGCACTTTTCATAAGCGCGGCAGTGCTGAGAATATGTATGTGTCGAACAAATATGTAATTTTCCCCCCAGCAAAAAATTACAGACTTTTATGTATCGAAAAAATCCATAATGACTTCTCTCCCGTACCACTGGACGGGGTCCCATGTAGCTCTATGGTTATCTATCTTCTATAAATATATCTATCTATCTTCTTTTTATATGATTTTAAATGAATTGCCTTGCGTTTGTCTCGCTAAAACTCGAGACGGATTTTCCTAATTTTGGTCTTTAATTGTTGTTGAAGTTCAGGTAATATTAAAAAGGTTTTTTGAGGTGGTACTAAGTTCGCCGGAACTTTGTCTTGAATGGGATTCAAACCCACGACCTCCGAGTCCAGTAGCTAGCTTCAGACAATGTCACTAACCACTGAACCACATAGAAAATTAAATTGTAAGTTTGTACTTTCCAGGAACGAACCTGTTAGGCTTCGCAGCTGGTATAGGCACTTCATTCTGCGACAGCTTCTGGTCGTTCGCGCTGTGTCGATTCCTTGTTGGGCTCGCGTTTGACAATTGTTTCACTATGATGTATATACTTGGTAAGTAACTGTTTTTTTAGGGTGCCTTTGGGAACGGCCCAGAGGATAAAACGGGAATCCTGTGACGGAGACTTTACTGTCCGTCTGTCCGTCCGTCTGTCCATCCGTCTGTTTTGGGCTGTATCTCATGAACCGTGATAGTTAGAAAGTTGAAAGCAGAGGTCAAAAAAACCAGCCAACTACGCGTCGGACTCGTGCACAAAGGGTTCCGTAACAAAACGACAATAAATCACATTTGTCATATGGGAGTCCCCTTAAATATTTAGATAAATAAATAAAACTTATTTTTTAGTTCCGCTGTCATAATCATACAGCTTTATATGTCAACTTTCGAAATTAAAATTCGAATTTGAGTATGTACTACTTTCATACTACATGCGTTGACACCTTAGCACCTTCACACCTTCCAAGCACATCCGGATGTGCCGGCGCTGCTGCTGCATCGGCTGAAGGCTTTAAACGGCGTAAATATGCTAACCTAGCAGGTAATTACATATTTGAGCCGTTTGGGGTTGAGACACTGTGGTCATGGGGTCCGAGTGCTCGCCGCCTTTATAGAGACATTGCTAAACGCCTAATCGATGCTTCTCAGGACCAGAAGGCTGGCTATTTTCTGGCCCAAAGAATAAGTATCGCCATCCAACGTGGCAACACAGCCAGCATTCTGGGAACCTTCCCAGTCGGCAATGACGCGGAGGATTTTTTAAACGATATTTTGTAATGTAAATATTTTTAGTCTATAATTATGTTTATTTTGTATATTGTAATTCTTATTGTAAATAAATAATTTATAGTCTAGCCAAACATTAAATTTAAAAACTCCCTTTCATTTTATTTATTTATTTTATAATTTTTGTACATACACACAAAAAAAAACAAGAAACAGAAGTATAAAAGAATAAAGTGAGCACAGTACAAAAGCACTACTTATCCCTAAAGGAATCTCTTCCAGCAGGCCTGAGAGAAGTAAGAGTGAAATGGCTAAGTGTATGCAGTGCAAGTAAATAAATAAACCTACATAAACTGTGGGTGCTATAATGTAATAGATAAATATATACTGAGCTATCTATACAATACATACATATACCATCATATATACGAGTAGGGTAAAGAGGACAGATAATATGTTTTGACTTTACTTTTAAAGAGAGGAAGAGTTTTACAGCTTTGTATATCAGGGGGTACTGAGTTCCACAGCCTGACCGCATGAACGGTAAAGGAATAGGAGTAGAAATCGTTTTTGTGGGAGGGAAAGTTTAGGCGGTACATGAGGTGAGATCTATAAGGAGTACCGGGAGTATTCATGTAGGAGAACCGCTCCCGCAGGTACGAAGGATAAGCCGGATTATGTAGGATATTATAAAGGAGACATAATATTCGAGTTTCTTCTTCTTATTATGTTATAATTTATTTCAGTTTTGGAATACGTGGGACCAAAATGGCGGACGTTTGTCGCCAATATGTCTATAGCTTTATTCTTCACGTTGGCTGCTACACTCTTGCCTTGGATAGCTTTGTGGGCCGATGATTGGAGAATGTTCGCGATGGGGACTAGTCTGCCGTATGCCCTGGCAATTGCGACACCCTGGCTCGTGCCAGAGAGTGCCAGGTACGATAAGATTCACTTATTAGGAAAGGGTTATTATATCGCCTGAGTGCTAAATACTTTTTTTTTTAATAAATAAATAAATATTTTGGTCATTCGTACACGAAGTCATCTAGCCCAAATTAAGCTAATATAACTTATGGGATCTAGACGACTGATAAACATACCTATATATTTCTAATTACATACATATTATACATAGAAAACACCCAAACTCCAAAACAAACATTTGTGGATCACACAAATATTTGATTCGACCCGGGAATCGAACCCGAGACTCCGGAGTCGAAATCCGACGCACTACCGCTACGCCACCGAAGCAGTCAAACTTAGGTATGCTTCCATAATGTGGTACAGATCTTAAAATAGTTATAGTTACAATTATGGACCCTGTCGGAGGAATTTTATTTGCTAGCTGCATTTATTTAGTTAGATTTATGTTATTTATTAATCGAGTTATCGATTGAGTAGATCGCTTCTAAACTATAAGGCTGCCCATTTTGCATTAGTTTTAAGCATGTGTTTTTCCTTTACCTTGTAATGTTTGTGTACAATGTGCAATAAAGAGTATTTAACTTAGCTATTACTTAAATTAAGTTTTGGTTGAGAATTTCATCTTTTACTGTTGTATTGTTATGTATAATTACGTTGTATTGTTAATTGACAATGATTGAAAAAGAGCGGCCGTGAGATTTCTTACTCAGAGGCTCTAACTGTTGCTTTGCACATCTGAGAGTTAATGTACATATAAAATCACTGTTTTTTTTTTACAAATTGGACTCGGTAGGTGGCGCTAGCTGTCCCGGCGGACGTCGTACCGCCACAGCAGTGTCACCTGTCGTGTCCAGTTGTAAATCTAAACCATCCTCGGATCTATTGGAACATATAATATCAATTTCATTAAAATCAATCCCGTTTAGAAGGTTGGAGTTCAGTGATAACAAACGACGAATTTAACTAAACTTGGTCTTAAAATATTTGTAGGGAAGGTTCAAAGGGTATTTTTTTTATTTCAGTCGGTACGAAGTTCGCCGGGTTAACTAGTTTATTTGTGTTTATATTTCCAGATGGCTGGTTTCTCAAGGTAAAATTGACAAGGCCCTGACAATAATGAAGAAATTTGAGAGAATAAATAACACCAAAATTCCGGAGAAGGTCCTCCATGATTTTACGGTAGGTAGCCGCTAGCACAGCGCCGAACAATCACTTCCTTGGCTGCATTCTACCGTATTTACCACGGCGAGTGTTCTGAAGAGCTCTTCAACCTGATCCCACCCTCTTCCTTCCGATCCAGAACAACGCGTGCCGGGCAGAGATGCCACTCCCACACAGTGGACAGCATGTTTGCGAGAACCGAACGTTTTAAACGTTCGTTTCTCTGCCAAACGATAGTGGCTTGGAACGCCCTGCCTGTGTATATAATGTACATAAATAAATAAATAAACATCTAAAAAATTCTAAATTATAAGAATTCTAATCAAGGTTATTCGGTTATTTGGTCAGGTACCTTATAGTAGGTACATTATCCCAGAGTGCTATAGGCTACTTTTGATCCCGGGAATGCGTTCCCGTGGGATTTGGGGGGAACTATAACACGCGGATGGAGCCGCGATAATCAGTATGGTAATTCCATAAGGATTTCTAGCAAATCAACTTGCAATTTTTTTTTCAGGAGTGCTCATTAAAGAACATAAAAGAATCAGAAGCAGAATCCAGGTCATACTCAGTCCTGGATCTGTTCAGAACCCCGCGTCTTCGTAAGAACGCCATACTCCTCATTGTGATCTGGATGGCGATATCCTTAGTGTTTGATGGACATGTCAGAAATGTTGGGTCTTTGGGGTTGGACGTGTTCATGACATTCACTATTGCGTCCGCTACGGAGCTGCCAGCTGATACGTTTTTGACAGCGGTTCTTGACAGGTTAGTGGATTCAAAGAATATAAATTTACTGCGCAAGACAAGGCGGTATAGTCAAAAGACTTAAGTCGTAATTGGTTGAACAGACATAATAGAGAATATATTTTTAGCAAATAAACCATATTCATCCAAATTGTCAGAACAGGACCCAATTGAAATGGGACCATGGGACCACACCATTCATACTTAAAAATCCATACTAATATTATAAATCCGAAAGTGTGTTTGCTTGTACCCTCTTCACGGTCAAACGACTGGACGGATTTGGATGAAAATTGGCATAGGGATGTTTTGGAAACGGAGAAATCAAATCGTTTATTTGCTAGAAACATGGTTTCACCAGATGGTTCACGGCATGCAAATTTTTAAGTTTGAACACATGCTCACCAATTAATTTAATACAATGTCTTCTTAAAACTAAATCAATATAATAATGTCAAATATAACCTATTTTTGCCCATACTCTTTACAATTATCTTTAATTTAATGTAGTACCATACTAATGTCCTCACTATAAACTATGTGCGTGTCACTAATGTTTCTTTAATTTTTATATTCCTAAAATTCTTTAATTGAAAATACGATATACTTTCAAACTATACCCCGCGTGCTGAACTACGGTCAACAGTCCCAACATAAAATACACCCTGAAATGTCATCACATTTTCTCCCCGTTCAGCCTGTATGAGGGGGCCCCACCAAAAAGGTGGGTCACGGTGCGTGGTTGTATTCTAGGGGACCAGTGCGGTTCAACCCTAGTAGTTTGGGAGCCGGGGCGAGGCAGTCAAAGTGGCCAGCCAAATGCCACCATAACCACTATTATACCACTATGGCTGACCACTTCGCGCAGTCCTCTCACTTATCAGTCAGGAGAGCTCAGCCAGGACACTATGGGACGTCTCCCATAGCCTATCTACCGACGACTCATCCACGGCTGAGGGAAGTGCCCGACCCTTGACTAGGAATTGTTGTAATATATAACGTTAATAAAGAGGAGAACTCTTCTAGCGCGATTCAGGACTACTACCTTTTTTAATAAAGTTCGGCTCGTTTTCGATAGATGGCGTTAAAATAAATTTATAAAAATTAATTTTGGTAGGTATGTACTTATTCCGCATGATATATTTCTGTATTCATACCGTCGTTGTAGTAGTAATATAGTTAGCCAATGATAAAGATATGGAAACTTCAAAATAAAAGAAAATTTTGAACTTTGGAAAATGGATAGTCCATGGTCAAAAATATTTATTCCGCGTTTAAACAAAAACCAAAATATTTTACATTCAAATCACAAAAAGAAAGTTCTTAGGACGGATTTGTACCTGGTTTTCGTACAGGAGTAAAAGAAAGCAATTATTATTATTTATACGATTACTAGCTGTCCCGACGAACTTCGTACTGTCTCAAATTAAAAAAAAAACTTTTAACCTTCCCAGAACTTCTAAGAATATTTAAAACTAAAATTAGCCAAATCGGTAATTTATAATATTGAACTACGCCAACCGCTGCCTGGGTGGACCGATTTTAATGATACCTAGCTAGGTATCCTTAAAATCTAACTAATCTAAATCTAAAACTATAGTGTATGGTGATATGGGTCCAAACCATCCTTAAATCCAAATAAACATTCATTAAAATCTGTCCAGCGGTTTATACATTTGTCATTAAAATCCTCCTTAAGTTATTAACCGACGTCCTAAAATTGTGGAGGTTCTGCGTTGTTTCCGAATTCGACCGTATATTTTTTTATGATTGTCCGCGGATAACTTCGTCGCTTATGAACCGATTTTAATACTTTTTCTTTTTGTTGGAAAGGAGATATTTCCATTATAAGGAAACCAGGATCTGATGATCGGATCCCGGAGAAATCGAGGATAACCTTCAAAAATTGTAAGGGTGACTAGTGCGTTTTTTAATTTTTTCATTAGTGTATTATAAAGGACTACAATTTAATGAAGGTTTGGAGTCGATCTGATGAGGGAGCCGAAAGTCAGTCGAGGGAACTCATCAACGATTCACAGCAGCTACGTTGTGTTTGGGTTTGATTAATTTGTATTGAAGAGAACTTTACATATCCCAAATTGCTTTTATGGTTAAGTCGGTTTTTGTCTCAATATTATTTGTTTGTTAGCCACCTATCTTGGTACTGGGTGAACTGATTTTGAAAAGCTACTGCTTATGCAGTGGTTCCATTACAATTTTTTGCGCAATACAAAGAAAATTATTTCTAAGTTAAAGCATTTAAATTTTAGGAATTTTTGTTTGTTTTTTTTTTCCATTCTTTATTTCGTTGATATTGGTTATTTGTTTTTTTAATCGTATTTGGTGTCTTTGATTCCACTTTAGGCTATTCATTTCCTACATTATTGGTCATGTTAAGTATACATGTCTAGGAACTCAATTTGGAACTGAACCTTGTTAAGTTATGTATTTTATGGATGTTTGTATTGTTTTCTGTATTGTGTACTTAAATAAATAAATAAAATAAATAAATTTGGTCCCATTTCGACAATTATTTAGTAACTATTGACGTGTTCTTTATTTTAAACTTCCAGATGGGGCCGAAGATGGCTGGCATGCGGATCTATGGTGTTCAGTGGCGTATTTAGTCTATTGGCCACGGCTGTGCCTATAGGTAAGTATACACTACTCAGATGACCTTTTCCTTAGGACTTTACCAAACTAACTCACGGAAAAACAAATAATACATGTAAAAAAGGCTGAAAAACATAATTGAAACATGTTATTGAGCTTCCCGTACCAAAAAGAAAAAATCACGTTTTTTGTATGGGAGCCCCCTTAAATATTTATTATATTCTGTTTTTTTAGTATTTGTTGCTATAGACGCAACAGAAATACATCATCTGTGAAAATTTCAGCTTTGTAACTATCACGGTTCATGAGATACAGCACAAGACAGACCCGTGTGAAATTGAAACTAGAAAATATTTTAGAATAAGTCGTGGGTATAACGGTGATGATAAATGACATATTTCCCTACAGGTGGCCCTTCAGCTTCCCTAGCGATCCTAGGGCGCTTCGCAGTTAACATCTCGTACAACATAGGGCTACAATACGCAGCGGAACTCCTACCCACAGTAGTAAGGGCCCAGGGCGTGGCTCTCATACATATCATGGGTTATGTGGCTTCGATAGTTGCTCCTTTTGTTGTTTATTTGGTAAGTGCGTTAAAATAATTGTAATATATAATTACAGACAACTCCTTTCTTCTTTTTATTTTAGGTATGTAACTCCATCGTTCTTTTGTCAATGTCAAGGTAAATGCTTGATTATTTCCCGCTAGAAGAACTAGTTCACGGTGTGGGACAAGGAAACGTTTTGTCCAGCGCAAGAGGTAACCTAAAAGGCTACCAGCGCTCGCCAATGATTCTAAGTCAGTCAACTCCTTTGTTGAACTGCAAAATACCTACAATGATGTTTTGACGTCCAGTCGTTGAGAAAGGATTGATCCACAGAGCCTTTTTCCCTATCTCTAACTCAGTTGGGGTCGGTTTTCCAGTCTAACTGCGATTCGGCTGATCTTCAATATTTTCCGTGAAGCGACTGCCATCTGAACTTCACAACCCATGGGCGATATCGAAGTTCTGTAGTTAGACCACGAGGATTGTTGATTTAGGGCTCCAACTACCCCTAACGACTGCCATAGATGGTTGTATGACAACCGGGACCGACGGCTTACCGTGGCCTCCAAGGCACGGAGAGGTCTCAATCTCTTAAGAAATGGTCACCTATCCTAAGACAGGGGGGGCAGAATTTCAAAGGTCGACCACTAGTTATATATATAAGTGCCTAGACCTTATCTAGTAGGTACCTACATAGCTCTGAGTATGTGACTAAATTACGTTTTATTCAGGTGTCATAACATTTTATTTATTACATAAATTCCAGGCCAACATCTCTCAAGACCTACCTCTCCTAATCTTAGGAGTTCTAGGGATACTTGGGGGCCTCCTGTGCCTCTTCCTACCAGAGACCATGGACACAGAGATGCCTCTGACCCTGGCTGATGGGGAGAACTTCGGGAAGGACCAGAGGTTCTGGGACATTCCTTGCTTCAACAGGTAATTTGAAATGTTAACAATTTATTTTTACGACTGTAATGTAATTTTGTCGTTCCCAATCCGATTCCCATGATAACACATTGCCGGGATAAAAAGTAACCTATAACACTCGGGATAATGTAACTACGTAACTACATATTAGGGAGAGAATTTCCAAACTCAATTCAGTAGTTACAAGCAACCAATCAATCAAATCATTCCTCTTTATATTAATATTAGGAGATACCTAAAGTGTTGCGTTTAAAAGTAATGCACAATCTACCATAGTCATAGTAGAACCAGGCCTATGTCACTCGCCAAACAACCGCAAAAATACGTGACGTCAGCGACATCTGGAAGTTGTAAATCAGTAAGGGTTGTCTCTTGTTTGTGACACGGCATTGACCATAAAGTTGATATTGAGGCATTAACATCATAATTATTGGTCAAATTATGCTGGTACTTTCCTGACAACCCTAACGTTCGAATGATGTTCTCTGTAAACAAAAGAATGTGCTTTAATTGACATCGTAGTGCAAGTTCTGTATGTAAGTACTATTCCCTATTCTGTGGTAGAACTCTGTTTCTACTTGACATAGTAGTTAGTTCCTGAGCTACTGGTAGATGACGCTGTGTAAGTGACCCTGTAAGTCACTAACAATATGATAACTAATTTCGAGGTCTTGTGGTGTCTTGGCCAAGTAACTGGTCGACACACTTTTCTACTGTTTATTATACAACATACATTACTTACATTAAATAATATCTTTATCTTCAAAAATAAATTAAAATTAAAAAATTCTTTTCATAAACATGCTTTTATTAATGCGCTAAAAAGACCAAAATAAACTTTAACTTTAAAACTTTTACGTTAGTTAGAAAGCCCGTTCATTTGATACCCATTTTGTAGAAGTGCATTAAATATAATTAGTCCGCCATCTTGTATGAGCCACCATGTTGGATTTAGAATGACGTCACAAGGTTAACCATGTATTGTCATCCAAACCGAATGTCTATACAAAATTTCAGCTCAATCGGTTAAGGATATCTTCTTTAAAATTGAGTTGCAAGATTCCACCCGAACAAACATAATTACTTACAAACATTGCAAGTTAAATAAAACCTCGTAATAAAAATCGGTTGTCCATAATCTATGAAACCTCTTAATCGATTATAAAAATTGTCTGAATACATCATTACTTTCAATTAAACCCTTTTCCAATAGGTACCACTTGTCAAAGTGACATCTATTGACACTGGCGTGATGGTGGGCTTGGGAGAAGTTCAGGAGTGGAAGCCATCATGTATAGTTCTATGTATATTATATATGTATTTACAGGTATATAAGTAAGTTGTATCAGTTTTTAATCTTTTGAGATCATCATCATCTCAGCCACTTCGATAAACATACTTATTGGGTATATTTCTACATAATACCCAAACTCCGAAACAAACATTTGTGTATAACACAAATATTTAATGACGGCAGTCGCATACACAACCACTGCGCCACGGTGGTTACTTACTTAGTTTGCAACTAGATGGCGCTGTGTTTATAATCTAGTAATATTATATTTATTATTGTATACATTTATTTATTCATTATCTTGAAAATTACCCTCATAGGATCACAGACTAGAAATTTATTTTAATAACAAGACATTATACTTACTACTTAGATATACTTTAAATACATTGTTACAAGGTATGGAAATGCATAGAATAAAGGGACGGGCAAACTCATCCTTCACATGCGACGTACACCACGCTATATGACAATTTGTATGGTAACGAACACATCATTCACCACGCTGTCTTACGCGTCACCGCGCCAGACTCGCGTGTTAGCATGCTATCCCACGCGTGCTTCTCCATCGGTCCCGTGCTCCATCGGTCCCGTGCTCCGCCAGTGGGTGAAGCATGCACAAGGGGCTCCGACCTACTTCCTCACCCAACTTCTCACGGGTCATGGCTGTTTTGCCAAATTCCTTTGGAAAGTGGTGGGGATCCTGTCAGAGCCCGATTGTCATCAATTCGCAGGCGGCGCCGTAGATACGGCGGAGCATACGCTCGTCGTGTGCGCCGCCTGGGACACGCAGTGGTTGGCCCTCACGGGCGTCATCGGCAGTGTAGGTTCGCTGCCAGCCGTCACTGTTTCTATGGCCGGCAGCAAAGAATGTTGGGCCGCCGTCGCCTCCTTCGCTCGGGAGGTGATGGCGGCAAAGAGAGAGGCCCTGCGGGAACGGGAGCGTGCAGGACGCACGCTTCCGCCCCACCGGGCACCAGTCAGGGGGCGACGGCGTATTGCATATACGCCCAAGCCCCCGACTGATAGGGCCGTGTGTGGTGGGTCGGGGGGCCCACCGCTCACGCGAAAGGCCCTGAGGAGTCCGACGTCCCTTATGTGTTTCGGGCGCGTCGCTTCTATGTTGTTTGGGGGGGCGAAGCCCCCCCTGTCTTGAGCTTAAACGAACGCCCCTTTGCCGGGCCGCCGTCGCTTAGCAGTTTCTGTCTATCCGGCGGCCCGGCTAAGGCGAAGGAGAAAAACCGTGGATAGGTTTTAGTGGGGAGTCCCACACGAAACCGTCTCGCTCCCCCCCGCAGCGAGACGGTGAAGTGCGTAAATGCATCACCGACCACGATAAAAAAAATCCCACGCGTTCGACGCTGTCACACACGTGTAGTGTCATATCGCGTAGATAACGTAAACGTCAGACGTCGTAAGACGTAGGACCAGTGTGTCGCTGTTTTGGAAAACGTACTTAAAACATACTGTTCCTTCATATGCGACGTGGGCGTCGCATATGAAGGAACGGTATGTTTTAAGCTTCTCGCGAGCAGTCCCGCTTAGTTATGAGATGTCATGCGTTTCTCAGTCTTAAAGTATTGTTAGGTTAGGATAAATAATTGAGTTAAAAAAAAGGTTTATTCACAAGAAATCAGAATAAAAAGCAATCAGGATTTAATACAAAAGTACCCACTACTTTAATTATTTTTAACAGTAACAATTACACCACTTGTATATTCACAATATTCACTATTTGCAATAACAACGTCCACTATACGTAAACTAATCAAAGCTAGGTCACACAACCTTTATAAAAACCGACAGCGGTTACTTAACACTTGTGTACGCTTCGAGAGTTGGAAAACGAATGCCCGATCTTTCTTTCCCCTCTGCTCCGTCATATAGGCAGGCAACAGAGGGCGCCACGGAGCGCGCTCCTTATAATAATGTTGTAATAAAGTTTATAATGTCTTGTTTCCTTGTCGCCAATTCAGTTCATTCAGCCTAAAATCATAATTACAGCAAAAACTATAAGTTACATACATACGTACATAATCTCATACAATCACGCTTTTTCCTCAAAGTGATAGGTATAGGTTTTTTACTTACCCATATTGTCAGTAAAATAATATCTGAAGGCGGGCGTATTACCAGGTTGCCAAGTATATGTTGGTTAGCATTCCAATGAGGGCGCCAAATTATATTGAGAAACGTCAAAAACGAGATTTCAGAACAAGAAAATAAAATCGGTTGTCTGTAAAGTCGGTTTACTGACGATGGTTGAACGTGACAACGTCATAACTGCCGAACGCGGAGGCCGATTGTGCCTCTTTGTCGCTCGTTCCGCGCTCTCGCTTGCACTTCAACCTTAAATGGAACGCCTCAGAGCAAGGTAACGCCGCATGACGTCATGTTTTTTCATGCATGCAGCCGGCTCCATCGAATTATAAGACGTTGTCACGTCAATAACAACATACAATGAAATTAGTTCCATTTTTTGTCACACGCCAACTTATACTTAGCGAGCATTAGTCAGATTTGTATGTTACCTTATCCTTAAAGCACTACTGCATTATGCAAGTATGACGTCACAAGTTGTATGCAGCTTGCAAATGTGACGTCATACTTGCATGCAAGATTTGCATAATGGAATAGATTTGATGTGACGTTTAATAGTAAAATTTTCTTATCACTAGAAAAAAAGTTGAAGATGATGAAGAGCATCCAGGTAGATACACAAAAAGGCCATCAGTAATAGCCACGGAGAATGAAGAGTTCATCAGAGCATTACCAAGTGCGATAGGGTCCAGGGCATCAGTCAGGGCTTCCATAAGAGCATCGACAAGACGACGCGACGTCATCAAAGATAAAAATATAGTTTGAAATTCGAACACTTAAAAGCCATAAAAAAATTATTGGTTTGTATAATTCTTAAAAAAAAAATTGTTTTAAATTATACAACAGATTCGTTAAGAATTGTGACAATTAACATACAAGTAGCGCCATCTTGTGAAAACGAGTTGAACTGCTTGAAATGAACTAGAAATTTCTGAATCGCGCTAGTTTAGTTATTGAACTAGTAAAATACATTTTATACGACCTCGTCTTTGTGTTGACAACTTCCATTACTCTAAACTTACATTATTTCATTATAAGAAGATATTAAAATTTAGGGCAATGGAAATTCTGAAATTTCAAAATATCTTTAAAACATTGACACATTGGATAAGGTTCTGAATATGTTAATTTGTAAATAAACTCACGTATTAATATTATAAATTAAAATTATGTTTGCCTGTTATGTTTTCTGAAGAAAACGGCTGAACCGATTCAAATGAAGTTTTTAGTGTAATAAAATAAATCACATCCTCCATTGAGATGTACACGGACATACATAGTACGTAAAGGGGTAGGCAGTAACTGTGATAGGTAGATCTGACGGCATATGCTTTCAAAAAAAATACCCTTAATTGGCAACTTAGCCCCACAAGTGTACAATTCGAACACGAAGGAAAGTAGGTAGTGTCCAAATTTCCTGTGAAGACTGGTCACTCTCCATTCGGCTGTCATTTAGTTGGTCCCAAGTCCCGCGTAAAACGGTGTTTAAATAAAAAAAAACTCGTCAAAAATTGCCACAAAAATGCACTTCAAATTACCAAATAATTGTCGGAAGGGGACCGAATTGAAATCCCAGTCGAAAGATACTATAAGATAATAAAAATTTAAAAAAATACAGTCGAACCTCCTTTTTCGGAAGTCAAATAAAAGTGGTACCTATCTTTTTTCTTAATTTATAGCAATGAACCATAACAAACGAAGTATAAAACTAGGAGCTGCGGTCGCTGCCGTGGTACTGCGCTGCAGCATGCAGTATTGTCATATTTTTGGTCAATAACTTTTTTTGGTCAATAACTTTTTTGAGGGTCCTAAATCAAAATTCGGTCTCGAACAAAACCTGCTCCTGAGAATGCTTGATTCTTGAGTGAAACAATCATGAAAATCGGTTGGGTAGTTTTCGAGAAACAATTTCACATTAAGTTGCATTTAAGTCACCTGACTAGGAGCTGCGGTCGCTGCCGTGGTACTGCGCTGCAGCATGCAATTGAGCGAAGCGACTATTGTCATATTTTTGGTCAATAACTTTTTTGGTCAATAATTTTTTTTGAGGGTCCTAAATCAAAATTTGGTCTCGAACAAAACCTGCTCGGCGAGAATGCATGATTTTTGAGTGAAAAAATCATAAGTTGTCGAGAAACAATTTCACATCGAGTTGCATTTGAGTCACCTGATAAGGAGCTCCGCCGCGCCGCTTCACTCACGTGTTGTTCAAAATATAACCTAAATAGTTTAAGTAAACTTAAGTTTAACTTTAAATATTATTTATAAATGTAAATAGCTATTTAAATGTACCTACTATGGCCTGATATCTGTATAAAATACCTATGTAAAATATGTATTAAAATATTTTGAAGCATACAATTTATTTCGTTCTTACAATGATTTCGTTATTGAAAATATTTACCGACCTAAAAATGGGCGTTTTCACATTACACGATAACGACACACGATATCGTAAGTAGCAGCAGTAACGTAACATATCGTCACGATATCGTGGAATGTTAAAACGCCCATTGTAATTCCAAAAAACAAATACATTGCAGCACTAGCATGGCATTGTCGACAATGTGGATCAATCAATCAATCAATCAAAATATATTTATTCAAAATAGGAGCAGTTAATACACACTTATTGAAGGACAAATAATCCGCCTATTCGATTACCACACATCCGAGAAAAAGAGCAAGAAAAACGGCGGGGTAATTTTTTTTTGAAAATTAAAAAAAAATGCTTGATGAACAAACACACTTCTTTGATTTATTTTCACCGACCGGTTTCGCTTTTCAGCATTATCAAAGGTGTTCACTTCATTGTCTAAATCAAATAAAGTTGTGGAATAGTGTCCAAGTGTGTTTGTTCATCATGTGTACTATAGGTTCCACCAAGTGCCAACAATCGAAAGTATGAACTACGTAAAAAAATGTGTAAAGTACATTGTTTAATATCCTGCGATATTATTCGTTTAAATAAGTCGACCGACATATTATACATATATTATGCCCCACTGCCAGCTCCTGGGGCCAGGAAAGTATTGTTTCTCAGCCTATTATCGAATGGAAAATGATTATTCTGGTTTGCAATTAATCGACCAGTTGATTTTCGATTACCACGATACAAGACGGAACGTAGGTACTACTATTCCCTATTCCGTCACGGGACTCATAACTCCATTTAATTATGTAGGTACCTACCTATGTTCTGTATGCAAATACTATGGACAGATTTTGAGATGTTAATGTACCTACAAGCGGACGCCCGCGGCTTCACCCGCTTGACAAATGATATATACAAAAAACTTCCTCGAGAGCCACTCTATCCATTAGTGAAAACAGCATCAAAATACGTTGCGTAGTTTTAAAGATCTAAGCATACATAGGGACGCAAGCGACTTTGTTTTATACTATGCTATGATACCTATTTAACATACAGAAATATCTCGAACTACTATAAACCTTAACCTATTAATGCTACCTCTAAGCAATTTTTGTGTCCACTGGGTCCACTGTAAAAGTGAAAAAATTTTTTTTTCGTAGTTTAAGTAAAAAAAACCCGACATCCTTCCATTGCATCCGTCAGTGTAGTCAGGAAAACAACATGTTTGAGAAGAATTGTTTACAAAAATAAAATAAGAGCAATGTAAACACGTGTGAATAATATGCTCCGACATGCTGGAAAAAAGTAAATATTGTGATTTAGTGATGAGCTTTCATTGATAACAGTTTTATCGATAAAAAAATTATCGATACACGCATGTCTTGGACCTGTGTGGTCCAGTTGTCATTGGGATTGCTTAATGCTAACCACAGAGTTCGGATGTCGTGGATGCGAGTCCCAACCAGGACAAAACTTTGTGTGATGATGAGTTTAATGGTTTGTTCTATGTCAAAATGTAATTTTTCTATAATATCTAAGTATTTAGAAGTATAAAGACGAGCCGATTGCAGTTTAGGGCACATTAGATAATTTGTCAGGAGCCAGCATTAATCAGTAGCTGGTGATCAAGAAAACTATAACACGCAGGCGGAGCTGCAAACAACAGCTAGTCGTTAATAAAAATTCTAAGTAGATATTGTAAAATGAATTATAAAAAGGTGAACCCATAAGTGTGGGCAGTTTTACCACTATAAATTTTTAAAAAGGAGCAGCTGGTCCTTTTTCTGTGGGCCCAGTTGACCACTATCAATTTTTAAGAAGATGTAGCTGGTCCTGGGACGAGTTTTATCGTGGACGAATCATCCCTAACCCGATAAATCTACACATCACAAAACATCGATAACTTACTACAAACATCCTTACTGCACACGTTTCCAAGTTTACAAACAAAACGGTCCCGAAATTGCTTTAGAATTGTAAACTTCACAATTCTCATTCAATACTCAAACGAATACATGTAATGACAGTATGTTCTTGAAATTAATAAATATAGTTTTCTTAACGATATACACAATTACAGTCACAGAATCACAATATGCATATGGAAAAACAAACGGACAGAAACGCAGACATGATAAAACTAGTATAATAAATAAAGGAGTATGGATAAAAAATAAATTTAATGATGATACGAGTATCAATGACCAGATCAATAGGAATAATTTTATATTTAGAGAGAGTTCGTTGGATACTGATATGATACAAAACAATTTTGACGCTTTTGGTGATAATTATATGCAAGAATTGCCTTTTCTATCTGAATTTAATGGAAGAAAAAAACGATCCAGTCGCTGTAAGTACATTTATACTACTGCCTGCGTGGGACTGCTATCTCAGAATGTCCGGGTTCAATCCACGGGTTAAGGCAAATATTTGTACGATCTGCAAATATTTGTTACGGATTTTAGGTGTTTCAGAGATGGTACACCTGCCGAAAGCAGCAAATGGTACACCTGCCGAACAAGAGACGAGGGCTCTGGCAAACATATAAGTATCCGCTAAGTGGCAATAGGAGGAATTCCTTTTCTGGAGTCTCACCTAGTTTTTGAGTGGATTAAGAGCCCCGGCAAGATATTGCTAGTAAATGAGAACGTTTGTGAATCAGCAGGTGCACCACTTGCAGGTGAGCTAGGTAGAGGCCTTTAACATATTAATAATTCCTTGCCAAATTTCGATATAATTTCAGATTGGAGTAAACGCCCTCGTAAGAGTATAACTGGTAAAAATATTCGAACGCGACGTATTGGTCAGAGTAGTGAATATAAAAATATTAATTCTCCTCAACCAACAGTCATTGATGACATAAAACCATTGTTAGGCTTTAACGCCTACCCATATGAAGTTCCTTTAATGCCTAAAATAGATAAAGAATTAAATGTTAGTATAAAGAATAAAATTCAAGCAAGAGAAGCCAATGTAACTCTTGATACGACAACACACAGTAATTATAATAAAAATGTTACAATTATTGAATCTCCAACTATATCAATTGGCATAGAACTGAACGATACATCTAATGAAACAAACAAAAATGTAACATCCCCAAAAAGAAGCATGAAATATGATTTCGAAACAGAAATTATAAAAAAAATTGAATTTACTGAGGACATAAATAAAACGGAAAATACTAAAAATAATAATAGACTTATAGATAGAAACATATTTGAGAAAGATAATTTTGAGTGGCAGCAAACTGTACATGTACCAGATATAAATGTCTATAAAGTTGTACCAAAAGAACCTCATCAGAAAAGTAAGCCAGTCACTGAAAGAGGCCTTCTAAAAGTCATTGCAATGCTAACAAAAACATTTAAAAAAATTGCAAAACAACACAATGAAATCACAGATATACATGCCGTCATAAACGAAGTAAATGATGAATTTAGAAAAACTGCAGACACATTTCATTCGAAATTTCAAGATTTCGAACTTAAATACTCACAATTAGTGAATTTTCAAGATAAAATAAAAGAACTTGAACTAAAATACGTAAACCAAGAAGATTACTTTCTAAACAAGCAAAAAGAGATGACGAGAACCTTCAAAGAATTTGAAAGCCAACAGAAAAAGTTTTTATTACAACAAAAACAATTTTATAATATACAAAAGTTAATGTTAGCACAGAACGAGAAAATAAACGCAAAGCAAAATTTAATAGCAAAAACTCAAAGCGAGATATCAAATAGGCAAAACAGTTTTGCTAGCATACTTAAGAAAGCTAAACAAATTTATTCAGGTAGTAAAAATAATACGATAACAAAATTAAAGACACCAAAAGAAGTAATTCTGAAACCAATTGAAGAAAACATAATACAGGTACAAACTACAACTCAAGGACCAGAAGTTACTACAGAGTCTGTTAAAATAAATCTGTTTTCATTACCAACTTCAAATAAGTTACAACAAAATCCTGACGAATTAATATTAAGAGAAAAAGACGAACAAGCAATAGATGATCTCGTGTACAAATATTATTTTAATAACACATTTATTGATAATTTTATGAGAAATAAAATACTAAATAGTTTTATAGGTGCAGCTGATAATAGCATGGATGCCTCTAATACGAAATTTAAAAGAAATAATATAGAAACCACGATATTACTGCCTGTAATGGAAGACAAGGAATCAAATACTATCAATCATAATAGAGAAAGGAGATGGATCACACATCATAATTCAAGACATTTAAAGAAGAGAAGAGACCATAGAAGATTGACTACAACTCCAAAAATCGTGACAACAGAGGATTTACCGCTTACAGATATACCTAAAGGTGTTGGGTTGTCTATAGTATATGTACCTTTAAATATATTAGAAAAAGAGCAATTACAACAAAAGCATATGAAAAAGAATCCATTTTATACTATGGCAACAAGATTTTGCAATGAAATCAATAAAAATTCTGATCAACAAACGTTGCGATGGTGTATTGAAAAAGCTTTGAGAAGACTTCAATATCTAGGTAACCAAAATTTTGGACTTAAAGAATAAATTGTTTTTTTTGCTATATGAATTTAAGTAGTCAGAGTAAAATCAATAGGGACGAGGTTAAATTTACCAAAGTACTTGATTTAAAACGACCGTAATGATAATATGGTGGCTAAGGTGCTCGTGTTGCGTTTCGGCGACACATGATGTGAGGCAGATCCCCGGTCACTGTAGTACGAGACTACTTGACATGAACCCACTCCTAACCCTAGTTACTTAGCTAACATTATGAGCATGGCATCGAAAGACTTGGTTGATAACCAACATTTTTTTTAAACTTCCTCCGAAAATTTATGATGTATTTTTTTTTAATATTTACAGAAGCAAAAATGGTACCAAAAGCATCACAGCTGACTACGAAACCGCCTCTACCACCGACAGCAAACAAAGCTGAAGAAAATCATGAAAATTGGAATAACCCTCATAGTGATATCAAAAAGAATTCGTTGACTAATAATGGAATACCTGCTACAAATCAACAGGTTCAAACAAGAAGAGTCCCTCAATCTACTGGTCAGAATTAATTTTTAAATTATAAGCTCCACAGAATGAGTCAGGTGAATAAAAAACTTGTTTTACGCGAGCCAGTTGAGTTTGTGACAGCGCCATCTCCCGTACAGTAGCGCAACTAACGTAGTTTGACTGTGACGCCGTCTAGTGTCAAACTAAGTGAAGGTTTTGTAATAAGTTAGTATCCTATAACACTCAGGGATAAGTACAGGATAGCTATAAGCTGCGCAAGATGTGAGTACGATAGAACGTTCCGTGACGTCATCAATCGTTGAACAGTACAGATAACAAAACAGTATTGTAGGTTAATCTACGTCAATATGACGTCACCAACATGGCCGCCAATGCCATTGTCATCTTGCGCGGCTAAGGGTGCCTTTCCACCAGAGATCTGCTGTGCTACGTTGCTATGGATGAATTGACATCCACCACTCATATTCATTTGTCTACACATCACGTCATAGCACAATCATTTTCATTAGTCCACAAGCACATCCTCGCAGCATAGCTACATAACACATCTCTGGTCGAAAGGCAGCCTTATAGTTACATATTATTTAGTTAAAACCGGTTCAGTAGTTTCAAAATCATGCAGTAACATGCAAACAAACAATCAAATCTTTTTATTTTATAATATTAGTATCCTGAAACAAATCAAGAACAGATTCTAGCACCTTTATTTAACAATGTCACTACGCATTTAGACCGGACACAAATTAGCTTTTTTTAAGATGGAGCTTGCGGAGTCTTCACAACTATGAGCTCAATCAAGAATGTATGCGACACGATAGCTTGAAATTTGGCCTAAAGATATAACATAAGCCTGTGGTTTGCTGTATAGTTTTTGGTGTATGTGGCTTTTATAGTTTCTGAGTTATCAAGCATTAAAGAAACATGCCTTTGAAAGTGCTGTTTTCTAAGCGTCAGTCTGTCTTTTATTCTTTTTCCAAACCATCTGCCAGTTTCGTGTAAGCAGGTTGGCCTAAAGAGTCTGCAACAGTATATTATTATTTTGTTGTTTTAGTTGCACCAGTACCTCTGACGTTGGTTACTTTGAAGACTTTGGAGACTGCCTTCACCAATTTACCAGACCAACATCTAGAAGACGTGTTCAATTTTCCAGGTACTGTCAGCGTCAAAACTAGTAGTATTCTCACATAGCAAAGTTTATAATAGCGCCATCTATCGGCACTTTTACCGTTACTAACTGGTGTTGCCAGCTGTCAAAATATTATAAGTTTCAAAATTATTATATTTTAGGACTGCTTCGGTAGCATAGTCGGTAGTGAGTCTCGGGTTCGATTTCCTGTCGGGACATACTTTGTGTGATAATGATAAGACACAGTGTTTGTACCGAATTCTGGGTGTTATAGTTTATCTAGTATTCATATCACACTTTAGTAGTCATATCAAATAGTCCGAGACGCCCAGGACTTGTTTAGCGGCTGGAACGTAAGATTTTGTTGCATAGCAAGGCAACGGGGTTCCATATTCTTATTACAATATTGCTGTTACTTTTTATTATTCCACCATTTTGAACGTAACCCATTATGTGTGCCCGGTGACGGGAATAGGCTTGCCCCCTATTACGTGGGACTAAACATACTAGCAAATTGTGGGTGTGTAATGCACCTCTGCCTACCCCTTCGGGATATAGGCTGGATATGTGTGTGTGTCATATCACAAACACTAGTAGGAAGTTCTTTGTTTTATTATTATGATTGTCCAAAGGTAAACACGTCCATATTGTACAATAAATCACCTTAATTGATATCGGTTTTGCCTTAGGACATTATTAAAGGTCTCTGTCACATTATTATACTAAAATGATTATAATTTTAAAATCCAAGTGTTGACAGCAAGGTCTCGATAGATGGAACTATTCGTATATTAACTAACCGTTGTCCTGTTGCCTTACCAGTATGAAATCTATTGTATGACGAAAGCCCAGTTGGAGTTGAATTTTAATTTGAAAATTATGGTCTGCATTAATTGACACCTCTGTGTCTTGAATTCTGGTGAAACCCGGTACCCGTGCTTGGATGCCCTTATTACACACACACAGTTTCACTTTATATAGTTATTTTATTGATTTATTTCGATGAGAAAACAATTTGAACGTCCCGTGATGGCGGACACACAGCGAACGCCGGGTGATTTAGTCACCTGACCATAGATAAAAGAACTATAAATCTATGACATGTAATAACCAGTTGCCATACTTCAAAGTCTTTATTATTAATAAGTTAACATTTAATTATTAATTTATAGATAACGATGCGTTGGAGTCGAAATTAAAAGAATACGGTATGTTACTCTTTGTCATTAATTCATTTTAGTCATACTTTTATAAATATTAACGATTGTAAGTAAATAATAAATATGATTTAAATGAAATAACGCGTGTTTCACTGAAGGGGTAGCCTAGGAGAATAAGGGTGAATAGGACCCCGTTCGCTTAGTAAATGAACTGCTTCGGTGGCGTGGTCGGTAGTGCATCGGCTTTTGACTCCTACCACAGATTACTAAATAGTTACTACGTAACAGATACTTCACTCAGTAGAAAATTTACAATACCTACTGCTATAATAGCATACTCCGTCGCGTCAGCAACCACTGCATGCTAAAATGTGTATAAGTGCTCAAGCTTACAGTTGTGATTGCTTCGCACCGCGCGTTCCCCCAGCAATTGCAGGGCTGCCTCTTGTGGCGCGACTTGTGTTGGAAGTTTCGTAGGTAGGTATTTGCGCGACTGTCCGTCAAATATTATCACAATTTTATTCTAAGCTTTTTAAACGTTGTTAAAATAAAGTATAAAGTTTCTATGCAACAAAAATATGTAAATCTGTGTCTGAAAGGCAAGCTAATGCTTGGTATTCAAACCTATTAAAAATAATTTTTTAACGACAAAAAATAGTAATAGTTTTTTATTCTTACCTTTGTACCAATTGTTCTTACCTTTCGTCATTGTCAGGTAATTGGACAAAATGTTAAGTGTTTATCCGCCGGCAACGGACGTTACAGCGGAATTAAAAAAAAAAAAAAAAAAAAAGTGTTTATCCGTTCTTTTACTTGATTTGCACGCACCCACCTACAGCACATAAGGCACCGGATGGCATCGTAGGAACGCGTACGAACGAATGGAACTATTAAAATTGAACAACGTGCGTGCGCTTCGCTTATTATATTTTAATATTTCATGCAAATGTATGTATTATAAATTATTATAATTGAAAAACGCGACGGACGGACAGACAGACAAATTGTCGTATTAAATATGTAGACTAGTTATCCCGGCGAATTTTGTATCGCCTCAAATATAAAACTAACAAAAAAAAAATTTATATTTTAATATTTCATGCAAATGTATGTATTATAAATTATAATTGAAAAACGCGACAGACAGACAGACACAAATTGTCGTATTAAATATATAGATGCTTTAAAAGGGAAATAAAATTTGGCCGTTTTTTTATTACGTATATTTCAGTACTTACTGCTATGATCATAGCGTGATGTTCTAGTACCTAAGCTTCTTCATAAGTCACTGGCGATATCCTCATTACAATCTGTTCAGATGATTTTGATTTTGTCGTGAACAAGCAGACATGAAGGCGTGTGTTATTTTTTATAACAAGCGGACACCCAAATTATTTACTAAAACCTTCCTTAAGAACCACACTATCCATTGGAGAAAACCGCATCAAAATCCGTTGCGAAGCATACGGACGGATAGTGAACGCGACTTTGTTTTATATGTTATGATTATTGAGCTGAGTTTACGAAGCTCTTTCTTAGGCGACTCGTGTATTTCGTTCGTGATCGAACTCCTAAACGACTGGACCGATCTTTTTGAAATTTGGTACGGTCATAGTGACCATCACCGTGAGTGCATATATCTGAATTCATAAAGATCAGTCCAGTCGTTTAAGAGTACGACCCGGATCGACAAACTCAGCTCAATTATTGCAACAGCAGAATGTATTGCATACCTAGTGATAGTGGTTTCTTTTTCAGATATGACGCCAGATACTGAAGGGAATGTGTATTACGACGGCAGTCTCCATGCTAGTGATATAGTTGGTGAGAAAATATACATAAGAGGTACCTACATCACACATTTCCTTAGATGAGTAAATACATCTAACCCAGTATCATAGTTGGCGTATGTCAAACAAGGAACTAATTTAGTTGTAGTATTTTAACATTTAGTTCTGTGGTTTTCTTCTTGACGTGTTTATATAATATGGCGTCCCAATTGCATCTCCAATTTATACTGGGTAAGCCGTAAAAGAAGAAGCTATTAAAAGTTTTATAGCTTCTTCTTCTTCTCCTTTTTTAAAAACGTCGCTCCATCGATATTCATCGATGATTTCACCAATGTCAAGGTAATGCTTGATTAGTTAATAGTCCCGCATAGAGTTAGTTATTCCTAACTAGCTCCAGGTGCTGGACAAAAAACGTTGTTCGGTATGTGAGTATCTGGGAACCCGATTTTTGCGGAGCGCCAGAGGTAACCTAAAAAGCCACCAGGCACGCGCTCAGAAATCCGAACTCCTTTTAATTGCTTTATGTAACCATTACTGTTTCCTGACAACCAACTTTGAAGAAACAAAGTCATGTAAATTGCCATAGTATAAAATTCTGTATATCCTGTGGTAACTGAAAGAACCGGTTTTGTAGTCGTTGTAAAGACAATTTCGTTGCATTTTCAACTGACTTCCAAAAAAGGACGAGGTTCCCAATGTGACATTTTTAATTATTTTTTTTACCTTATATCGCTGGACTGAATGAACCGAATTTGATTTTTTTTTTAATTGGTAGCTACTACTTCCCAAGTGGTCACATTTCAATTTGGTCCCACTCCGACAGCTTTTTAGTCCCATTTCGGTCATTTGAAGTCGGTTGTTGTACCTATTTTCGACGTGTATTTTTGAGCTGAGTTTACGAAGCTCTTTCTTAGGCTTATTATTAATGTTACAAAGACATTATCTTTACGGTTCCGAAAATCAAGATTTAGATTTTTTTTTAAATTGGAAGCGTAAGCGAAGTTTCTACTTCACAAGTGGTCCCATTTCAATTTGGTCCCATTTCGGTAGTTTGAAGTCGGTTGGTGTGTCAATTTTTGAAAAATGTTTATCAGTCAATATTTCTAAAAACAACTTGTCATTCTTTTGAAATATAATTTACTTATCAAAGAGAATTCAAACCTTTTTTTTAACTGCAGATAGTGAAAGCGGTGTTGATGACATAATGCCGGGGTTGGACAGCAATTCAAGAGTGGAAGTCGACCCTCTGGCTTTCGCTGTGCAAGCGAAGAGGAGAGCTTTTGTGAGGAAGTGAGTAGAACTCTGTATAGGCTCTGTATAAGATAACTTGAAGATTAATGACAACAAGAGGGATGCATACATACATGATCTTAAGTCCACCATATTTATACGAAACGATTAACCTTTAGATAATCAAAATAGGGTGACAGGAATAGAGTTAAATAAACTGAACTAAGTATGTACTTAGTATAAAAAAGTTGAAGTTTGTTTTTAACAACGCTTTCTTGGACTCTTGGAGAGGGCTCTCACCACTAATTAATTATATTACACAACTAGGTAACCCTGATTTTCTTTTCACAGATTAAATGAAAGGTTGAAGATGTCACTCCTTTAGAAAACCAGGTTCACCGCCATTTTGGAAAATCTGTATACCTACCTATTAATTTATATTAGCAATAAGATATAAGTTATTATGTGTTAAGAGTCTGGACTGCAGAGTTTGTAGGTACCGATGTAACATTGGTCGCGACTGTTGCAATGGTTATTTATATTGTATAATAGTGCCTTGTAACGGTAACAGACTTGCTCCATATTACTGACGTTTGTAAGAGCCATTTAGTGACCTAATATACAAATCAATAAATCATTTCATTTCATTTCCCTCTCGTGTATGTTATTGTAATTTATAGTCAATAAATGCAATTTTTATAAATTATACTATATAATAATAATGGCTATTTCTTATTATTATTACGTCTCCCCTTCACGTGTGCTATTTTCCAATACCAAAGATTTGTTATCCCAATCCACATCCACTCTCGAACTGGATCTACATCTAACCATGGTATTGTTACATGAAATAAAGTTCGGAATAAGTTGTGGTGTAAGGGGCCAAGAGTGCAACCTTGAGGTACTCTCGTACGAATAGTGGTCCTAATACCCTACCTTGAAGCACTCTAATAACTAGAACTATTTCTGGGGTAACGCTAGAGTATAAAGTAAGGAACAGCGTGATTGTCTTGTGACATCTTCTGACACACCTCATTTCCCGAGGTTGTGGTGTGTCAGAAGATGTCACAAGATAGATTATGTTAAGATAGAAAAATGGCTTAGATGTTTTGGGCAAGTAGAAAGGATGGACGAAAGTAGTTTGATGAAACAGATCCATACATAAGGCGGGTACTTCGACCAACTCGGAGATGTTTTGACAAAAGGTCAAATTAAGAGCACCCCTAACCGGAGAGCGTGCTTTAAAATGGTTATGAAACTGAAAGAAGCGCACAGGATCGTAGCAAGGGAAATTCCTTAGTCTCTGCCTTCCCCAAAGGGAAAAAGGCGTGACTGTATGTATGTATGTTTGTGTATTATTGAGTGTGTGACTGTTGTGACTGACTCATTGATGGATCATATTACTGTATTGTAATAAAACTGTATTATAATAAAACGCACAGCTCAGTGGCTGCGACTTCCAATACCACCCAGGATAATTTTATATCCATGAATAATTTGGTTTGAAATGATTTGATTTAAGCAGCAGAGGTCTAAAATAACTACCCTGAGGGACTCCTGGCAGAAGTTTTAACCGGAAAGATATACACACACAAAACCACATCATTACATCACATCAACATCTTGGAGTGCATGGGAACCTGTATAGATTGCTCATGCCGTATTTATTCAATCGCAGTCAATTAGTTGTATTGAGTGGATCCGATTCAGTCCCATTCCTGTCAACATCGGGGGTGACACAGGGCTCAAATCTTAGTCCACTCTTGTTTTTGCTATTTATCAATGACCTGCTCAATAAAATCGACAGTCAATGTCTGGCATATGCTGACGATATTAAAATTTATAGAAGAACTCAGGACCTTGGCGATTGTGAGGCCCTGCAGGCATATATAGATACCATTGTACAATGGTGTGATGAAAACTTTATGTTCTTGAATGTAGCAAAATGTCAAGTCATCACATTCACAAAAAATATAAATAAACTGGTTTATAATTATAATATCAAGGGAGTCAGTATTGACAGAGTAGGTGTTATTCGCGACTTAGGTGTGTTGTTTGATGCTGCAATGTTTTTTAGGCCTCACTATGACTATGTTTGCAGCAAAGCCCAGCGCATGTTATCCTTCATACTACGCACTACCAAGCCTTTTCGGCAGGATAGATCCCTGATAACCTTATACTACGCTCTAGTGAGAACTATAGTTGAATTCTGTTCATCCGTCTAGTCACCTATCTATAAAGTACATACGGACGATTTGGAAGCGATCCAAAAACGATTTGTTAGGATTTTATGTATTAGACAGGGGCTGAGGCGGGAGATACCGGAATATGAGGGTAGGCTTGAGAGGTTTGATATTATGAGTTTGGAGAGGAGATGGATCAATGACCTATGTGTTCTTTATAAACATCTCAATAACCTTCTTGATTGTGATCTTAATGCATATGTTAAAATCAAAGTGCCAACACGATCTGTGCGTATTCCTCAGTTGTTTGCCATACCTCTAAGTCGAAATAATGTGTCACAAAACAGCCCAACCAATAGATGTGTACTCAGTACAATATTATTTGCTCACAAGTTGATGTTTTTTTTGATAATTTTAATAGTTTTAAGAAAGCCTTGGCAACTATTAACAATTGTTGTATTAGTTACAATTTACAATACTCAAGTAGGTTTCTTTTTGTTTTTTTATAATCTTACCAACGTTTTTTATTTTTGTGCTTTATTATTTTTAAATGTTGAGTATAGATTTAATTGGATGCTAAATTACCAACTTGTTGAGCGGAGCTTACGAAGCTCTTTCTTAGACGACTCGTGTATTTCGTTCGTGCTCGAACTCCTCCTAAACGACTGGACCGATCTTTTTGGAATTTGGCACGGTCATAGTGACCATCACCGTGAGTGCATATATCTGAATTCATAAAGATCGGTCCAGTCGTTTAGGAGTTCGACCCGGTTCGACAAACTCAGCTCAATTATTGCAACATCAGAAACCTAGTATACTACAATGTTATATTGTTTTTTCCACAATTTGGTGTCTGTTTCTGTGCCTATTAAGTAAAATAAAATAAAATTACGTCCACATTTTGACAGTCACATTGTTAGACAATCGTGGGCGAACCTATTGTTGTATTTAGGCACTTTGGGTCTTGCGAAAGCTTCGTCGTCAAAGATGCCAATGGATTTATTTTATTTCTGTCCTGGCAGTTGGAATGTTGGATATAATAAGGGGGTTGTGAAATTTCTATAGTTCCCGATAACGGAAATAGGGCCCTTTATTACGTCTTAACCAGATATTAGAAAAAAATATTTTATTTCATAATACAAATTAAATGTCAAGGTACATGTCAAGCTTACAAAATTATTAATAAATATACAAAAATAAACAATTAATCTGTCAGAAACAAAATGCGTCATAAATCACTACATACGTCATGCATCGTTTCTGGTGCAAAGGTGCCCATGATGCTTGCAGCACTGCCCCGCTGAAAGGCAATGGACAATCTTTGCACCAAGAAAGACCCAGAGTGAGTGTCACCGGACCTCTCCCAAATTGTACGTCCTAACTCCGTGAGAAAGCTCTTAGCTTCGAAGCCCCAACTGCCCAAGATCTCCACCGTTAAAGACCCCTTATTACGGTGTGCTTCAAGCTGTAATCCTCATATTTGAAATCTCAATGAAAACGAATTTTGATAACGCTAAAAAATAGTCCTGAAATAGTCATAAATAGTCGTACATGTAAAAAAAATAGTCGTATTATAGTTTCGGCGTTACAGCTATAAGTTAATGAGGATTATGGCTTGACCGTCAAGCTGTAATCCTCATCTCTGGTGCAAGCAAACGATAAAGCCTGTCGAATTGGTTTAGGTTCCAAAAAATAGTCATGAAATAGTCGTAACGACATGCCAAATCTCAGAAATAGTCCTTCAAAGGTTCCAGAGATATAACGGTAACCTGATGAGGATTATGGCTTGAACACTTGAAAACTTCAACTTTCTCCGGAACGCCTGCGATTTACGGTTTAAAGTTTATGCCAAAAAATAGTCGTGAAATATTCGTATGAACGACTATAAATTTCAGCTGCTTTAATTTGAAAAAAAAAAAGTTTTCGTTTGCCCTACATTTGTATTGAGTACAGTCGTGTACAAAATTGATAACTTCATATGATATTATTGTGAAACATTTATAATTTGTATCCTTATTTATTACAATCGAAAGCATGCAAATACATACATAACTTGTATAAATCTCAGTACATATATGTTTATATCACAAAAATTAGTTTTGATCACAAATATCACAGTTAGTTCAATATGTTTTTTTGGGTGCAAAGGGGCTCTACCAACATCTATAGGGCCCCAGCGACCTCACCTGCTAGTGGCGCACCTGCTGATAAACGGACGAGGCTCGTTAATTTACGGTACCTATGGAGTGGCTTCGGCCCCTACTTGGGTACCAGGTGGTACAACAGTGTTGGTCCGGGGAGGTACCACCGTGCAGCTGTGCTAAAGCCCCCCAAGTAACCCAGCCCAGGCTGGGTTGCGTTAGGGGTTCAGCAGCTGCACCGCCGGGCCCGGGGCGATGTATGGTGCAGCAGGCATGGGACCAGTGGGGGCGAAACGGAGTCTAGTGTGGGTGGTGTGGGTCGATTCGCCGGCCAGGGAGACCCTTAGCAACGGCGTTGCCGCGGCCGCCCGCAACACAGTCATGGGGCCCGCCTGGGGCCAACCACCCCAGGAGGCTGCCCCACATGTTGCGCATAATCCTGATGTGGGATCGCCGCTCCGGGTGGTAACCGGTGTGGGGTAGCGGCGGCCTTGCATCAGGGGGGTTTGGGAGCCCTTCCGTCCGGCGAGTCGGCTCCGACCTAACCACACGGTTCTAGACAAAGCTAGCCCCTGCGCTTTGTCACTTACTGCTGCACCAAATGTCACCCTGTCTTCACGCTTCTTCAAAATCTACAATGGCAGTGCAACAAAAAAGAAATAAACGTTACACAGCGGCCCTAGGAAACCCCACAACTTCACATTTCGAGGTGGAGTTCACTAACATCCGTGGACTCCATGCGAACCTCGATACCGTCCACCACCACCTTGAGACGGCACGGCCCGCTGTGATGTTCCTCACGGAGACACAAATACGCCGCCCTGACGACACGTCTTACCTGTGTTACCCCGGCTATGTCATCGAGGAACAATTTCGAGACAAAGCCGGGGTGTGCGTGTTCGTTAGGGCGGATGTTTGCTGCCGCCGGTTGCGCTGCCTAGAGAACCCCTCCAATTCCGTCCTTTGGCTGCACGTAGACCATGGCTCTATGAGCCAGATCTACGTGTGCGTCTACCGATCCCACACAGGGGATTCTGAGACAACAAAGCTCTTCCAGTACCTCAGCGAGACGGCTGATGAAGCGCAGGTGCGGTTCCCGAACGCTGACCTAGTGTTTCTGGGGGACTTCAATGGCCATCACATTGAATGGCTGGGGTCCCTCAAGACTGATCATGCGGGTAGAGCCGCCCATGCGTTCGCTCTCTCCCACGGTCTGACCCAGATGGTATGCGGGATCACCCGGATACCAGACAGGTCAGATCACGCGCCCGCTCTGCTGGATCTACTGCTGACGAGTCGCCCAGCCCAGTACAGTGTTTCGGTAGGAGCCCCACTGGGTAGTTCCGACCACTGTGTTGTTCACGCTGGCATGAAGGTGTCACCTCCTGCACGTCCTGTACAAACGTCACGACGACTATGGCACTACTCGTCAGCGGATTGGGACGGTCTACGCGATTATTTTGCGTCCGTCCCCTGGAGCCAGCGCTGCTTTGTAGGAAAGGCTCCTTCGGATAGTGCTTCTGCTATTGCTGGCGAGATCAGTTTAGAGATGGATTATTACATCCCTTTCACTGATGTCGCCAGTATCCGCAGCGCCCGTCCCTGGTTCGGGCGAGATTGTGCCAAAGCTGTTCGACAAAAACAGTCGGCATATCGCGCCTGGATCAGGGCCCGGGCTGTGCGCGACCCAAACGTGGGCCACCTCAAAGCAGCGTACAACCGGGCCACAAAGTCGAGTAAGAGGGCCTTTAAGAGAGCGGATGCCCAGCGCGTCGCGCGGCTTGGTCAGGAGCTCACTTCCCATCCCACGGGCAGCCGTGGATTCTGGCAACTGGCCAAAGCCGTGCAATCTAACTTTTGTCAGCCCTCGCTGCCACCGCTGCGTTACCCAGATGGAACACTGGCTCACAAAGCCCAAGAGAAAGCGGATATGCTCGCAGACCTCTTTGCGGCTAATTCCCGGGTCGACGACCGTGGCCTGCAGCCCCCCGCCATCGCCAACTGTGGCCACACAATGCCTGATATTGTTATCAGGCAATGTGATGTACGGGCAGTGCTGCGGTCACTCGACACGCGGAAAGCCAGTGGCCCTGACGGCATTCCGGCGGTGGTGCTACGAAAATGTGCAGCTGAGTTGTCTCCAGTATTAACGCGTCTGTACCGCCTGTCATACTCTTCAGGGCTCGTGCCGGAGGTCTGGAAGGAGGCGAACGTACAACCGATCCCCAAGAAAGGGGATCGGTCCGATCCAGGCAACTATCGACCCATAGCTGTCACCTCAGTCATTTGCAAGGTGCTTGAGCTCCTTATAAATAAGCAGCTCATGCAATTCCTAGAGGATCACTCGCTAATCAATGATCGACAATACGGCTTCAGGCCAAAGCGATCAACGGGTGATCTTCTGGCATTCGTAACGCATGTCTGGGGTGGGGCTATGGAAAGGCACGGCGAGTCCTTGGCTATTAGCCTGGACATCGCCAAAGCCTTCGATAGGGTCTGGCATGCTTCGCTCCTTTCCAAGCTTCCGGAATATGGTCTACCTCCTCAACTGTGCAGCTGGATTGCCAGCTTTTTAAACGAGCGCCGAGTGCGGGTCCTCTGCGATGGCCAGGCTTCTCGCTTCTTGCAAGTGAATGCCGGGGTACCGCAGGGGTCCGTACTATCACCAACTCTCTTTCTTCTGCATATCAATGATATGCTATCCCTCGGGAACATTCATTGCTATGCAGATGACAGCACACTGCACAGGAGTTACTCGGTTCGTCCGACGGCGGGGCGATCTGAGATTGAGGAGGAGAGACGACGACTCGTGGCTGATCTCGACCGTAACCTCGACAGTATCTCTCAATGGGGTACCGAGAACCTGGTCGAGTTCAATGCCCGCAAAACACAGGCGTGTGCATTTACTGCGAAGAAATCCCCTTTCCTTCCCCTACCCTCTCTTCAGAATGCATTATTACCAATGAAGGACAACCTTGATATCCTTGGCATAGACGTTCGTCGAGAGCTCAATAATAAAAACTACATCGAAAGATGTATAGGGCTAGCTTCGCGGAAACTAGGAATACTGAATAAGGTAAAGAGATTCTTTACACCGGACCAGAGGTGTCTGCTGTACAAGACGCAGATTAGACCCTGTGTCGAATACTGCTCTCACCTCTGGGACGGCTCCGCGAAGTATCTGCTGGACGCTCTCGACGCTATGCAGCGACGGGCTATCCGTATTATAGGTTGTCCGGAGGTAACGGGAAGCCTTGAGCCGCTGGCTCAGCGCCGAACAATAGCTTCCTTGGCCGCATTCTACCGTATTTACCACGGCGAGTGTTCTGAAGAGCTCTTCAATCTGATCCCACCCTCTTCCTTCCGATCCCGAACGACTCGTGCCGGGCAGAGATGCCACCCCCACACAGTGGATAGCATGTTCGCGAGAACCGAACGTTTTAAACGTTCGTTTCTCTGCCGAACGATAGTGGCCTGGAACGCCCTGCCTGTGCACGTGTTTCCTCCCACATATAATCCTGGGTTCTTTAAGCGGAGCGTGAAGAGGCACATCAGTAGGTCGTCAAGTTGAGGGCCACTCTCAATAGTAATATGTGCTGTGAGAGTGGCCCACAATCGCTAGACGTCGTCACGACTTACCACCAGGCGGGCGGCGTCAATTTGGCGAACCAAATATAAAAAAAAAAAAAAAAAAAAAAAAAATGTGTTGGTGTGGGATTAGTTCATTCAATTTGTTTCTAGAAAATTTCAATAGATGGCGCTGATAGGTTGAGTGCATTTTCTAAAATCACAAATTCCATAAACGAATCCGACACCAACAATATCAAAAACTTTTAATTACTTATATAGAATAAAAGTATAGTACTAACTAAATTAAGTACCTTAATAGGTACTTAATTTGTAGGTGTAAACAATCAGAATATCTTGTCATTGTCTTAAAAACCTACTACTACAAAAAAGTTTTAATCATAATAATCACAGTTCTTCCTTCACCAATCGATATTTAAAAATGTAGACAAAAGAGTTGCAAACTTTTATATCAATTGCATTAGAGCTAATAAAAAATCTACTTCTTATGATGAAGATGAATGAACAATAATAAAAAATATATTTGGCGTAGCTAATCACAAATATAAGGGTAGTAACCTCAACGGACAGGAAACACATGAGATTTATACAAGTTATGTACGTATTTGCAAGCTTTCGATTGTAATAAATAAGGATACAAATTATAAATGTTTCACAATAATATCATACGAAGTTATCAATTTTGTACACGACTGTACTCCATACAAATGTAGGGCAAACGAAAACTTTTTATTTTTTCAAATTAAAGCAGCTCAAATTTATAGTCGTTCATACGACTATTTCACGACTATTTTTTGGCATAAACTTTAAACCGAAAATCGCAGGCGTTCCGGAGAAAGTTGAAGTTTTCAAATGTTCAAGCCATAATCCTCATCAGGATACCGTAATATCTCTGGAACCTTTGAAGGACTATTTCTGAGATTTGGCATGTCGTTACGACTATTTCATGACTATTTTTTGGAACCTAAACCAATTCGATAGGCTTTACCGTTTGCTTGCACCAGAGATGAGGATTACAACTTGACGGTCAAGCCATAATCCTCATTAAGTTATAGCTGTAACGCCGAAACTATAATACGACTATTTTTTTTACATGTACGACTATTTATGACTATTTCATTACTATTTTTTAGCGTTGCCAAAATTCGTTTTCATTGAGATTTCAAATATGAGGATTACAGCTTGAAGCACACCTTATTACGTCTACATTATTATTAAAAGTAAAATCGTAAAGTATTTCAATTAAATGTCCAGTATTAGTAACTTCTGTGTGTTTCTTCTTCACACATCCTTTCTTGTCACACGTCATCTCTTAAGTCACTCCCTTCCTTGTTATATCCTCTTTCACGCAAACCAGCCATCTTTTGAAGCAGTCGTACTGCTTGTAAAGCGCTTAACATTTATTGGAATTTACACCTCGTCCTTTCCATGAATGCACACCGATGCCTTAACAGGCGTTTCCCTGGCTCACATGATTAGGGCCTATGGGCCATAAGTTAGGAATAAAACAAGTTGGCGTCTTGACAACTCACTAGACTAGATCTAGTTGCAGTTTTTTGTTGCAAAAAAAGATCAGTCACATCTAGTTTACAAAAAGATGGTATTACCTTCCATAGGTAAGTATTTTTAATCAAATAATAATATAAATTTCTTTGTTCATAATAATCAAAGTCACATTGTTTCGGATTTTTCTATCCATGGCAACAAATACACAGTTATAGTGTCTGTATCGGAGTGATGTACCAAATTAGGTATCGATAAAATACCTTGAAAATGCAAAGAGGTACAATATAAATTACTGGTTTGAATATTATTTAAATTACGTAGGTCTGTATAATATGATCTTGATTTTAATAAAGGTTTTGTACTTGTATTGTTATGTATTGTACGGTGTTGTACTCGTAGTGCCCTTGCCCTCATTTTATTCTCCATCGAGTTGATGCTACTGTATCACTAGTGTTAACGAAAGTGACGAAAGTTCATTCAAATGTTTATTTTTATGGGGTAGGTATTTATTATACATACAGAGTGTAATATTCATATGCGCAGCATGGAAAAGTCTGAAACTATAAGACATACGAAGATCTGTTCTTAGTAATCGATTGTAGTAAAAATAGAAAACTGATTATGACATTACGCATTATGATTTAAAAATAAACTTGTACGAGTATTCAGCTCGGGAATCGAAGCTCTAGAAATCTCATTTTGAAAAAACCTTTTTGCCCTTTTGTGTAGGTCTTAAAAAGGGTGCTCCAGCATACAATTTATCAAAATTTTTGAACACTCTCATTAAAGAAACCATAGAATTTAATCCTAAATTTTCATTAAAAAATAGCACTGACCTCATCGAAAAAATTCAAAATGTCAAGCTACCGTCCATCGCTCGACTTTTGTCTCTGGATGTAAAGAGTTTGTTCACGAACGTACCGGTCAATGAAGTTTTGGAGATTTAAAAAAATAAATTAGTCATTAAAAGAACTCATTGCAATAACATAGAAGAAATTTTAAACCTAACAAGATTATGCATGGCACAAAATTATTTCAAATTTAATAATAGTTATTTCCTGCAAAAAGATGGTTTGTCTATGGGATCGCCACTAAGTCCCTTAATGGCCGATATTTTTATGGATTCGTTTGAGACAAGCCACATAGTAGGGAATACTCACATTTTATATTATTTTAGATACGTGGATGACACCATCATCTGCTGGACAGGTACAAGGCGACAACTTAGTGTTCTGGTTTCGAACCTGAACTCAGTACACCCTAGAATTGATTTCTCATTAGAAGAAGAACCAGAGTATACCCTTAACTTTTTAGACCTATCAATTTCTAGGAGGAGTGGGGTTCATGAGTTCAGTATATACAGGAAACCTACATGTACAGATACTGTTATTCCTTACTCTTCCAATCACCCATGGCAACACAAGATGGCAGCTTTCCACAGCTTATTGAGCAGATTATTGGCCGTACCGTTGAATCCACAGGCATATGACAAAGAACTTAACATTATTTGTCATATAGCGCACTGTAACGGCTATAACGTAGGAATGGTGTACTCATTGTTAAATAAGAAACGTAGAAATGTTAGCTTTCGTTTATTACATCCGTCTCAGGATCAACCTAGGAAGTACACTACATGTTTGCCGTTCGTGGGTTCCATTTCGCTGAGTGTAGCTAAGATCATGAGAGATAACAACATATTTACAGCTTTTAGAACCCAGAACACCTTAAGGGAGTTGTGTAATGGCAAAGATTTGGTTTCGGTTTCACACAGGTCAGGAGTTTATTTGTTGAGTTGCGATGGTTGTGATATGCAGTATGTGGGGCAGACTGGCAGGTCCTTCGAGGTCAGATACAGAGAGCATTTATTGGCTTTCCGCAACGGTTGTCCTGACAGATCCCTTTTCGCGAGACATCTCCTTGATACTGGCCATTCCTTAAACAATAATAACACCCTTAAAGTTTTACGTTTATGTGAGAAAGGGTTCAAGTTAAGTGTCTGGGAGAGGTTGGAAATAGTTAGGAGGGATGAGGACACCTTACTCAACGAACAAACAGATTTTCATACATCTCCTTTACTTAATTTGTTTGTGAACAGACAGACACTGTAGTTGTTTGTTGGTTTGTGTGGGGGATTTATGTTGCATTACCAGGATATAGCCCCCTGACCTATTTATAGAAAACGTCCAACTGTCACCGGTAATATTAAAGTTTTTGGGAAGTGAGTGGGAATTGGGATTTTTTTATGGGAAGAGATGGAGTTTTATTACTTGCGGGGGTTTCAAGAGGGGTCTGACATTTAAGTCAAAATTTACCTGGGATGCTTAGTTTCCGAGATATATGTGTACTGGGAAACTTAGGTATTTTTAAAAATTTGCCCAAAATTTAGGTGGGATGTTCGGTTCGAGAGCAGTTGTTCGGTTCTGACTGCAGAGTACAATTATCATTAGGCTAAGTTGAATTTAGTTACTCCCGACATTACTAACTTCCCAGCCCCTATATCTCGGGAACCGAGCTTCCCACCTAAATTCTGGGCAAATTTTTGTTCCCCCTGCAACCCCTCCCATCACAAGTTCCATTCGCCTGCAAAAAAATCCCGGGAATTGTCATCCCGCAAAAATACCCCAGATTCCCAGTACCCCATATCTCGAAAACTAAGCATCCAAGGTCAATTTCGCCCTCATTTTTTCCGGCCCCATAGTACCCTAAGTAAGTATTTGAACCCCATCTTCCCACAAAATGTTTCTTCCCAATTCTCATCCCACTTTCTACATAACTTGAAGCCCCTATATCCCGGTAACGGAGCTTCCCAGCTCAATTTTGAGCAAATTTTTGTTCCCCTGCACCTCGACCGAGACTTATTCTATTAGCATGCAAAAAAAAATCCCGGGAATTCCCATCCCACAAAAATACCCAAAATTCTCAGTACCTGATATCTCGGAAAGTAAGCATCTCAGGTCAATTTTGACTTCTTTTTCGGACCCCCCTTGAATCCCACCTTCAAGTAACAAAACTCCATCTCTTTCTATAAAAATATAGCCCACTTCCCACGGACTTCGGACGTGTTTCTATGTTCTCATACATATCTAGGTTCTGTGCACATCAATCATCTTCCCCCACAGGTTTCTATGTTGCAGTTTAAATATGTAAAATATTAGTAGACTAGGTACACTAAATTGAGCGAGATGACAGATGCGAACAGTGACGAATCAAAGCGCCCAATGGGCGCTTTCACACTGCCACGATATCGTGACGATATCGTGCATTTTATCGTGACGGTATCGTGACTAAATCAGGAGTCACAGTGATTTCACCGTGATACATAATGAGCATATGATACATAATGAGCATATGATTCGTCACTGTTCGCATCTGTTATCTCGCTCAATTTAGTCTACTAATATTATAAATATTTAAACTGCAACAAAAATGTTGTATTACCAGGATATAGCCCCCAGACCTACTCATAGAACCTAGATATGTAGGGGAACATAGAAACACGTCCAACTGTCACCGGTAATATCATAGTTTTTGAGTTATTCCCATTTGTCCCCGCCTTGATTGTCCCCAGCGGTGACAAATGAGATTTTTTTTCCCATTAGTCATGACAAATGGGAATAGTTTTTTTTTCCATTCCCATTTGTCCCCACTTTTACTTGGTTGCTTAGGAGTTATATTGTATTTTTATAAACGTATTATATATATATCTATACTATGAACTGACTCGAATAGGTTATTTTCTTTAATTAACTAAAAAAAATATTTTTTTGAATTAACTTCCCTAATATAATATTAAATGTGAGGTTATGGTTCCTTTTATTTCTATAATCAATTAACATATTACTGCAAAGTAAATGCGTATTCATACTGGATTAAAGATTAAAGCAAACTTTTTATTTATATTTTATAATATATTGATATAATAACAATTTATGAATTATTTGTTATTCTTACTTATGTTGTGTATGAATTGGTGAAGCATTTATTTGTAAGTTTTGTAAGAGATGCGTTCATGCTGTCTGAAGTGAATGCGCCTACGATCGGGTTACTTGGTAAAGGGGCGTGGCTAACTCAACGATAAGGATGAGTCATAATTGGCACCGCTTTTTTCGCTCACCTAAATGCTACTAACGCCTTATAGTTTCTAAAAAAAAAATAAGAATGCATAAAAACGAATAAAAAAGGGTAGGTAGTAATTATTGTAAATAATATGTTGATCGGTACAAAATAAGAATTATTGTAAATATTAGACTGATTAATCTGTGATAGATATGATTAAAAAATTAGGAATTATTATAAATAATAAACAAGATTTATTAACAGTAAAAATTACAATATACATAATTATATACTAAAAATATTTACATCATTCTACTAATTATATACTAATAATAAACACTTTTATTTACAATAGGAATTACAATAAGAATTATAATAAAAAGATTAATCTGTGATAGCTATGTTTAGAAAGTAACTATATAAGTTACAGAGTACCTGTAAGTTCAGAATATTATAAAACCTCAATTATTATTAATATGCTCATTTGTGTTGATTAATCTGTGATACATATCTGTGATGTGAAAAAAAACTATATAAGTAACATAATTATTTTATTACCAGTAAGTTTAGAATATGTATGATAAAACGTCAATTATTCTGAATATACTCATTTGTGATACTAAAATAAAAATTATTGTAAATTAAATATTGTGTTCTTATTTCTTATTCTTATTCTGTGATAGATATATCAGAAAATAACTACATTATACATTATATAAGTATCTAATACATTAGCTATAAGGGTAGGACCAGAACGTACATAGGTATTATTTTGTATAACAATATTTAAAGGGTATAGAAGTTAGTTAATTATTTTAATTTTGACTCCAGTAAGAATACGCCCTTAGGTACTTGAAGTTGCACTAATGAAACATTTTTATTTTAGGCTATAGTATACCTATTATAATATATTGTCAGTAAAAGATATATAGGTATATAATACCTTCCATGCATCATGCAAAAAGCTTTATGTTTGTCGTTTATAAATCTTTTGTATTATAACGTCATTGAATTTCAATTTATTCAACAAAAAGTTAATTCACATCACTATTCAGTTTAGCTCTGCTACTGCCGCAATCGCGGGCGTCTAAATATATTTTTTCGCAATAATCACCACTGGGGACAAATGGGAATTTTTCTTTTTTGGTCATTCCCATTTGTCGTTCTTTATCGCTAGTGGGGACAAATGGGAAAAAAATTCCCATTTTTTCTACCCAATTCTCATCACACTTTCCACAAAACTTGAAGCCCCTATATCCCGGTAACGGAACTTCCCAGCTCAATTCTGAGCAAACTTTTGTTCCCCTGCGCCTCTGCCGAGACGTATTCTATTCGCCTGCAAAAAAAAATCCCGGAAATTCCCATCCCACAAAAATACCCAAGATTCCCAGTACCCGATATCTCGGAAACTAAGCATCCCAGGTCAATATTGACTTCATTTTCGGACCCCCCATGAACCCGCTATCAAGTAATAAAACTCCATCTCTTCCCATAAAAATATTCCCAATTCGCACCCCCACTTCCCAAAAACTTTAATATTACCGGTGACAGTTGGACGTTTTTCTATAAGCAGGTCTGGGGGCTATATCCTGGTAATGCAACATCAATCTCTGATGGCTCGCTTTGTTCGGGATCGAAAAGGACCGTTCTATAACCCTACATTTCGTCAATCATCATTACACGGGCTTTCACCAATTTATTGTTTTTTTGGGTCCCTTATAGTTTCGTCATGTCTGTCCGTCCGTATCTCCTTGGCTTTCTTCTTAAACGTTGAGTGCTAGATACCATGAAATTTGCATGAGTATGCGTGTTTACTACCTTGACAAGTGCTACTATAAAAAAATATTTTTTTGTGAACCTACTATTACCTATACGTAACCACAATTTGTTTTTTATTCTTGCGTCTACCCCATTAGATAGGTCTTGGAATAACATTGAGAGGTTTCTTAATTAATTTTTTGATATAAGTGTAACGCCATCTCGTAGCGAGTAATAAGACTACCAAACTCAGCGCCATCTAGTAGCAAATCGCAGTACTACTACGTAACGTCTTTCGGGAATGTTCTGTCAAGGTACTTCTATGTAACGTGTTATCTAGAAGCATCTCGAAGGTGTGGAATGTTCGCGATATTTCTTCCGTGAAAATTCCAGAGTAATCTAGAGTAATGACCGCACTATAAAGGCGGAGCACTTCGGTGGCGGATCATCAGTATTTCCGGAGCGATAATACGAGTTATACCTGCGAGTTCAAGTGCGATTAAAAGTGTTCAGTGAAGCTTATAGTAAAGTGTAAATTAGTGGTGTAATAAATAAAGTGTTTTAAGGTAGATTTACCGGCATTTCAATTCGGTAGAACCCCGGCTCGTAACAATTGGTGTCAGAAGTGGGATTTGAACAATGCCGGTGTTACCAAAAGAAGACACAGAGGGGCGTCCGTACCAGGGGTCAGCGCCAGCAGGAGTTGGACAGCAGGCGCTTAGGAGGTAATATGCCGGAGAGGTTGGGTGGTCAGCAGCAGCCAACGGTGGAAGCTGGCCCGTCCACGGTATCTCCAGCGCCAGCACCTCCAGACTTTGCTGCGCTGATGGCGATGCTACAGGAGCAAGCCCGCCGCCAGGAGGAGCAGGCCCGCCGGTTGGAAGAACAGCTGCTGCGTGACAAGGAGGAGCAGGCACGCCGCCAGGAGGAGCAGGCACGCCGCCAGGAGGAGCAGGCATGCCGCCAGGAGGAGCAGGCCCGCCGATTGGAAGAACAGCTGCTGCGTGACAAGGAGGAGCAGGCACGCCGCCAGGAGGAACAGACACGCCGCCAGGAGGAACAGATGCTCCTCATGAAAGATCTTCGAGCGACTTTTGGCAAGGAGATGAATGTGATGAAGGATCAAGTTCATCATGTTGAGAACCGCATCACGGAAGCCGAAACACGGATAGAAGATGTAAAAAACCAGATTACAGAATATGTGAGGAAAGAGCTGGGAAATCTGAAAGCTGGAGATGGGAATGCGACTTCCTTACCTGCTGTGCCTTCAGCACGTGGATTTAAAGTACCTCCATTCGATGGGACATCATCATGGTCGGCCTATAAAAAGCAGTTTGAGGCCGTTAAGAAGGCAAACGGGTGGAGCAAAGCCCAGGCCATGACTGCGCTTACATTGGGTCTGCGAGACAAGGCGTTAACCATCCTAGAAGCTCTCGGAGACGATGTATCGTACGAGCAGCTACTAGAAGCCTTGGAAGCCAGATACAGTGACGCTCACCTGGAACACGTGTATCGTGCGCAGCTGAAGGATCGTGTCCATCGCACTGGCGAAAACTTGCAACAGTGGGCCCTGGAAGTAGAGAAGCTGGTACGGAAAGCATACCAGTCGGTACCTGCGCTCATCAATGGGAATCTGGTGCAAGCATTCATCGACGGCATCCACGACCTGGAAGTCAGGGCTGCTGTGAGGCTCGGGCACCATGAGACTCTCAAAGACGCCTTGGCTCATGCTTTGGAGGTCGAAGCCGTACGGAAAGATCATCGATCTCACCGCGTCAGGGAAGTTGTAGCATCACCGGCTCGCGACCGTTTCACGAGGTATAGCCCTAGGTGCTACACATGTGGTGAGAGGGGCCACCTTCGATCCAGTTGCCCAAAGCGGACTGCTGAAAGAGAAGAAAGTCGTTCCCAAGAGGACAAGGTGGCTAACGTCACCGCCCAGCAACAGCAGGGAAACGAATAAATGCCAGGACTGCGGGGCGGGTGCTGGCTGATGTTGGAAGAGCCCCAAGGGTTTCGATCTCACAAACCCAGGATGGGAACAGCCTGATCATCAAGGGCGAGGTAAATGGAACACCATGCAAGCTGACAATAGATACTGGAGCATCTCGCACGGTTGTCAGTTCCCGACTTGCAAATCGGTTCCTTGGGGACTCTGCAAACCGTGACCGCATCAACTTGGTAACGGCCACGGGTCAGCGCATACCCGTCCGAGGAGAGAAAGAGATGCAGTTAAAGTTGGGCAATGGAATTTACCTGCATAATGTCATCGTGGCTGACATAATGGACGACTGCATACTGGGCTTAGACTTTATGAGGAAGAACTCTTGTGAGATCGACGTCAAGCAAGGAGCGATGAAATGTGGTCAAGAGGAACTTTTCATGGAAGGAGCGTTATCAGGAAAAGTGTACAGCTTGAAGAAGGTCGTGCTTCCTGCCAGATCAGAAACGACTGTACCAGTTAGTCTCCCTCAGAATTCTGGGCGAACACATCGATGTGTACTCATAGAAGGGATATACAATGAACTTCCATGGAAAATGGCCCGAAGCCTCAGTGGTACGTGTGCTGAACCTTAGTGATAAGGAACACGTGATAGAAAAGAGCACATTGATTGGCACTTGCGAAGAAGTAGATTGGATGCGCCGATGCCAAGAGTTGTAAGAGCCAATGAAGCCTCAGTGGTACGTGTGCTGAACCTTAGTGATAAGGAACACGTGATAGAAAAGAGCACATTGATTGGCACTTGCGAAGAAGTAGATTGGATGCGCCGATGCCAAGAGTTGAGTACTGGGAACATCGTCAACAAGGATGCTAGAAACAACGTGTTGACACTTTTAGAAGACTGTCGTAACATCTTAACGAAGAATGAAATGGACAAGGCTAAGAAGATGTTACTCAAGTACGCCGATATTTTCTCTTCGAGTGATGCTGACATTGGGAAGACTGGATTGGTTCAGCATAAAATCAATACAGGAAATGAGGCACCCATCCGTCAGCGACCAAGGAGACTGCCAGTAGCACGAGAAAAGGAAGTTGAGACCATGATTGAAGGAATGGTAAAAGATGGTGTGATAGAACCATCGTCAAGTCCATGGTGCTCACCTGTAGTGCTGGTGAGGAAGAAAGATGGCAGTATGCGGTTTTGTGTCGACTATCGTCGTCTGAACGACGTTACGAAAAAGGACAGCTACCCTTTACCAAGGATCGATGACACGTTGGACATGCTGACAGGGGTGAAGTGGTTTAGCACGCTAGACCTTAAAAGTGGCTACTGGCAAGTTGAAATCGATCCGAAGGATAAAGAGAAGACTGCATTTTCCACAGGAAAGGGTTTGTGGCAGTTTAAAGTTATGCCATTTGGTTTATGCAACGCCCCGGCTACTTTTGAAAGATTAATGGAAATTGTACTAGCCGGATTGACTGGGGACGCCTGTCTTGTCTATCTAGATGACATTATCATCGTGGGCCGTACGTTAGAAGAGCATCTTCAAAACCTGGAACGCGTGCTTGTAAAGATCCGAAGCGCGAACCTGAAGCTCAGCCCGAAGAAGTGCTCATTCCTCAAACGGCAAGTAAGCTTCCTAGGCTACGTAGTGTCTGAAGATGGTATCCGCACGGATCCAGAGAAAATCATCGCCGTCAAGGATTGGCCGGTTCCAAAAGATAAGACGCAGGTCAGAGCATTTTTGGGTTTGTGCTCATACTACCGGCGATTCGTCCAGAACTTTGCGGATATTGCCAAGCTCTTACACAAGCTCACGGAGGAAAAGCGACAATTCTGCTGGGACGGAAGCTGCGGCATCGCATTCCAGGAGCTAAAGAATCGTCTGTGCAATACACCTATTTTGGGTTATCCTGATGCGGAAAATGAATTTATAGTTGACAGAGACGCAAGTGATATCGGACTCGGAGGTGTGTTATCTCAACGGAAAGGAGATCTGTCGTTTCGGGGTGCCTCTAGAAATCCATAGCGATCAAGGAAGAAATTTTGAATCTCAGGTGTTCCAGGAAATGTGTCGGGTCATGGGTACTCACAAAACCAGAACGACCTCTTACCACCCGCAGTCAGATGGAATGGTGGAGCGAATTAATCAGACATTGGATAGATATCTGGCAAAAGTTGTGGAAAGCAGGCAAAAAGATTGGGACAAGCACATCCAACCGTTTCTTTTGTCTTACCGAAGTGCGGTTCACGAAAGCACGTCAGTGACACCAGCTTATGCGAACTTTGGAAGAGAATTACGGCCTGCCGACTTAATAACCGGTATACCACCTGACGCTCCACGCAATATCACCGATTATGCGAATGATTTGCGCAGCAGGATGAATGACATTTATGAGCATGTCAGACAATCAGGTCAACAAATGTCTGAAAAGATGAAGACCCGTTACGACCGAAAGACAAACAATAAGAGCTTCGATGAAGGTTCGTTAGTGTGGTTACATAACCCAGTCCGCAGTAAAGGGAAGTCTCCTAAGCTGCAAGCTAAATGGGATGGACCATACCGAGTTGTGACCAAGATTAACGATGTCACTTACCGAATACGGAAGAGTCCAAGAAGTGCGCCAAAGATAGTTCATGTGGATCGATTGGCGCGATATTATGGGCCTGACAATGCTCGGGACGAGCATGTCTTAGGAGGGGGCAGTGTAACGCCATCTCGTAGCGAGTAATAAGACTACCAAACTCAGCGCCATCTAGTAGCAAATCGCAGTACTACTACGTAACGTCTTTCGGGAATGTTCTGTCAAGGTACTTCTATGTAACGTGTTATCAAGAAGCATCTCGAAGGTGTGGAATGTTCGCGATATTTCTTCCGTGAAAATTCCAGAGTAATCTAGAGTAATGACCGCACTATAAAGGCGGAGCACTTCGGTGGCGGATCATCAGTATTTCCGGAGCGATAATACGAGTTATACCTGCGAGTTCAAGTGCGATTAAAAGTGTTCAGTGAAGCTTATAGTAAAGTGTAAATTAGTGGTGTAATAAATAAAGTGTTTTAAGGTAGATTTACCGGCATTTCAATTCGGTAGAACCCCGGCTCGTAACATAAGTATTCGTTTGCGAGATATTCAACTTTATAGTTTACTTTTTTGGTAAAACAGAGCGTCCCCCCCCCCCCGTCCCCCCCCCCCCCCTCTCTAAATCTCTTTTATATAATCTAATCTGAAAAAAAATATATTTTATGATGGTCCATGTAATAAGTTTCAAGCAAAACTATAACGGACCAGGCAACTTGGTTAGTTCAGGAGTTATAGATGCTAATATGGGTGACTACGGAACCCTATTCTATGTGTATTATTCACTTGGCCGGTTTTATTAGATAGAATCTGCTCCATTTGACTAAGTTTATCTTTTCGGCTGCCTGCTAGACTAACTACGAAGTTTTTTTTAATTTTTCGCCTAGTTTAATCACTGTTTGTGACATTTTTGTTTCTTTTCTAAAAAGTACAAGTCCAAACAGGTTTTATTCTTTTGATATCAAGGCGACGTTTTCCACATTATGCTTTAAAAAAAATTGTCGTCTCATGGGCGATAAGCCGTTTTGTTTATAAAAACCTAAGTATTCGTTCATCGACTGTGGACGGTTTAACATCGCTTAAAAGTAAGTAGTTTCTCTATTACTTTATTTAAAGATTTATTTATGTTTAAATTAACATAATGTTATGAATATATCTGACTAACAATACCAATAAAAAGTAAAACGCGCACACTATTACTGTGACTTCGCTGTCTTCAAGCTGTATCTCATGAACCGTGATGGCATTTCTGTTGCCTCTATAATACCAAATACAAAAATAGAATATAATAAATAATTAAGGGGGCTCCCATACAACAAAAGTGTTCTTTTTGCCGTTTTGGTACGGAACCGTTTGGGCGTGATTCCGACACGCATTGGTCAGTTATTATTACTTACTAACCTCCCTTACAAATACGTTACTAATATTATCATTAAATTGAATTTTCAATTTGAAGTTTTTTATTGGCAACAACGTATAGCTGCTGATTTTAGAATTTGAAATAAAATAGGGGTTGGTTTTTACTTAGTTTTTCTAAAAAAATTCTAGTAATAAAATAAACAACACTATTTTTAACTTGTACATAAATTTATGGCAGATACAGTCATACCTATCACAATACCTAATATGGTAGTCAATAACAGCTACGGTGGCACGTGTGAGAAGGGACCAATCATAGGCTTCATGGAAATTGCACTCACTTTTCGTTAAATAAAATAAATATTTTTGGACATTCTCACACGACGTCATCTAGCTCAAATTAAGCTAATATAAGTAATGGTGCTATGGGATCTACACGACTGATAAACATACTTATATATTTTTCTAAATACATACATATTATACATAGAAAATACCCAAACTCCGAAAAAACATTTGTGGATTGCACAAATAATTTGATTCGATTCGGAATCGAACCTGGGACCTCACGGACGGCAGTCGCATACTCTTTCGCCACCGAGGCAGTCAAAAAGCAGTAAAGATCAATATATTCTTTGTATTGAAGGTAAATCCCACTGTTATCTGCTGAAACTACATCTAAAATAACGTAGGTACACTTGAAGCATCTTCACTTTGATTGTTTGGAAAGTTGATTCTTTGGCTGAAAAAGGAAGTTAGTTTACAAATTTCTTTTCATCTCTCATGCTCTGAAAGTGGTTCATTACTTACCTAATATGCGGGTTGAAAGTTATACATTTCGGCCCTAGGGCGGAAAAGTAAAAAAAAAAATCATCAGCATATCTTGAGGCGATGGCATAAAACGTATACAGCCAAAGTTCGATAATCAAATGATCATAAACAAAAAAAGAGTTGGGTTACAATAAAATAAAACGTAAATAGCACAAACAATAATTATTTGGACAGTTATACCTTAAAATACTGTGTATTTTAGTATTGACTTTTAGTAGAGACTCCGACCAAACCTGACTAAATCGACCGCCGTAACGCGACAAATCATAAAAAATACTCTATAGCGCATCCTAAAATATGTGCGTAAGAAAATAACTGAAGTAATTAAAAAAACTGAAGACCATTTTGTATGGAAAAATATAACTAATGATAAGGCGGTATGACCAAAAGACTTGCCTGCCCTGAAAAAAGTGCGAATGAAAAACAAAAGTTACAAAAGGCGGGAAGTACACAGTACTTGATACGTGATCAATCTCTATTGTTATATTTGTTTTATTTGCTTTCCTCGTATTCGAAATGAAAAGTAGAGTGTTTAACTCGGGTGAAAACACCCATTTCTACCTCGAACTATTGGCGCTCTCACTACGTTCGAGCGCCAAAATATCTCGTCAGAAATGGGATGCTTTCTTCCCTTGGTTAACAATCTACTATTTCATCTCTCATGCTCTGAAAATGATAGATATCGGCCCTATGGCGGAAAAGTAAAAAAAAATATCGGTACCTACATCTTGAGGCGAATGCCTCGATTAGTTCGATTAAGTCAATACAACATTCTCGTTTTTTAAATATAACAAAACGTAAATAGGACAAACAATAATTATTTGGATAGTAATACCTTGAAATACTGAGTATACACTTTGGCGCGGTAATAAAAAAAGTTAATAATTATGTTATTTGAAACTCCGACTAAACAATTCACCACCGAGCGCGTCAAATCATTAAAAAAAAATTACAAAAAAGGCGGGAAGTACAATACCTACTTATGATACTGATCAACCTCTTGTGTAGTTTGTAAATTTCATTCAATAACCATTAAAATTACAAAATGAGTACATCAAGCGATTCAGAGATGGATTTAACTCCGGATTCAATAAGAAAACAGGCTCAAACTATAGTCGAAAACCTCCTGCCGCGAAATTCCAAAGAAAGATATTTAAAATCCTATTGTGATTTCAAAAATTGGCAGGCGAAAAAAAAAGTTAAATCCATTTCAGAAAGTGTTTTACTGACATACTTCAGCGAATTGGCTCAAAAACTTCAAGCATCCACTCTATGGAGCGTGTAGGTACTCGATGCTAAAAACGACTTTGAGTACAAAATACAATATCGACATAAAGGAGTACACCAAGTTAACTGCTTTCCTGAAAAGGCAGTCAGAGAATTTCCAAAGCAAGAAGTTGAAAGTTTTCACTGGAGAGGAGGTGGAAACGTTCTTGAATCAAGCGCCTGACGAAATTCATTTAGCCAGGAAAGTATGTAAAATTTGTATTCCTATAATACTGTGTGTGAATATCATGAAATATCACTCTCATTACTTACATAATATAAAGCAAAGTCACTTCCGGCCGAATGTATGCCTAGATCTTCAAAACTACGCAACGGATTTAGATGCGGTTTTCACCAATGAATCAAGTGGTTCTCGTGGAAGGTCTTAGTGTATATAATTTATCAAGCGGGCGAAACCGTAGGCATCCACTAGTATAATATACTACTTATAGCATAAGATTGTTTTACATAATTCGTTTTCAAGGGTTACCTAACTACCTATCAATAAAGTAAAATAGTAATTGTTTATACTAATTACGTCATTAGGTATTGTGGCACTCATAGGTACATATAACTACGAGTATTGATAGTCTGAGTTAATGACATAAATATTTCTGTTCCAGATCGCGCTCATCTTGAGCATTAGTGGGGCGTGTAGAACCAACGAACTGACAACACTCACCGTGGATAATGTACAGAAACATGGTGAATTACTATTGATTAAATGAACGAACACTAAAACAAAAATCGACCGTACATTCGTGGTGCGCGAAGAATTTGCTGAGTTAGTGGGAAAATATCAGGAACTTCGTCCCGATAATATCCAGACAAATCGATTTTTCATCAACTACCAGAAAGGTAGATGTCTTAGGCAGGTGATAGGAAAAATAAAATCTCAAGTATGCCTAAGGAGATTGCAACCTACCTCAAATTGGAAACTCCGCATCTTTATACGGGACACTGTTTTCGGCGAACTTCAGCAACATTATTAGCCGATGCTGGGGCCGACATTACAGTGCTGAAAAGGCACGGTGGATGGAAGTCGAGCACGGTAGCCGAGGGTTACATTGAGGACTCGGTCCAAAATGAATCAAAAATTTCAAAAAAGTGACCGACACACAGGTCCAACAGCGGGTGTGCGTGACGATTGGGTGTCCTAATCGTGAATCGAAAAACTAATGTTATCTAGATTTAGTAGAAATTGTAAGAAAATTGTAGAACCGATTTAAAAATTTGTAAAATAATAATTTAAAAAAATATGGCAATTTAAATGAGGTCTCCAAATCCTTACTCAAGGGTACCTATTTCTTGGCGAATCGATGCAAGTAGAAGCTAAATTATATACTCATATTTTAGTAAAAATACAGATAAACACTTCCCAAAATATTCATCAAGATTAACAAACATTCAAAACTTTTATATATGTTTTAAATATATCCCTCAATCCTTACTGTATAGATTGAGGGTCATGGTGTTTTAAAAAAGTGGCTATATGTTTTAAATTTATTTTTGTATAAAGATTAAGTAAAAGTTGTCTAATAATTTGTAAAAAACAAAAACGACTGAAATACAAGAAATTTAAAAATTATAACTCTAGAAACTATGTCCCTCAATACTTTGGCCTCCAAAAAACACTTGATCGTAGCTCACTAGGTACTGTAAGTATATAATTAACTACGAATATATATTTTAGTAGTAATTTTCTACTAAAAGTTTATGCAGTTATTTGATTAGAAGATTCGTTATTCATCAAAATATTAACTTATCAATATTCCTAATATTACATACGTATAGGGTGACCATTAATTACTTAAATTTTACAAAGAATTTTAGCTTTCGTACATTATAATCACAAAACAAGTACCGATACTTAACATTTTATATAAAATATACTCGTATATTAGTAAATCTAACATAGCATATGTTAGATATATTAGTAAATCTAGTGGGTTTTATTTTTTTATTTTTTTAAATCCGCGGCCTGAGTCCTCGGCCGTTCTTACGTCAATTGCCGAGCGCCTCCGGTAGATACTGAAAGAATTCCCAGTGGCGCCCGTCGGACCTTGGCCACTTGTGTGGGTCGGGTTTTATCACGCGTCGGTGAGTGAAGGCGTGCATGGGGTGAAGCCTCACATAACGCAAATCTTCTAGCCTGCTTCTGTAAGGACGGTGGGTTGCTAATCCATCGTCCTCAGGCCCCGATCATGGAGGTCGATGGTCCTGGGCGTAGTCACGTCTGACTTCGGAACTCAGCAGGGAGGGTACGCTCCCTCACCCTACCGGCCGCCCCCTTCACGAGCATTACCTGCTCGCAGAAGGAAACGGCCGCGTTCCACTGGCTCCCGCTAGAAACCATGGCTCGTCTCCAGCGAGAGCGTGTCTACGCCCAGGCCCACAACGAGGTCCCGGCGCTGACTCGCCCACGCTGAGCATTCCACCAACGTGTGGAATGCCGTGTCTTCGCCGGAAGCCTCGCAGTGTTGACACGCGGGTGTGACTTAACGATGCATGCGAAACAGATACTCACCGAAGTTTCCGTGCCCGGTGATGATCAGTGTCGCACGGTACGTGAGGTCACCGTGCTACCTCTGCAGCCACTCCTCCGTGTGCTTCAAGCTGGAATCCTCATATTTGAAATCTCAATGAAAACGAATTTTGACAACTTATTTACTGAGATTTATACAAGTTATGTGCGTATTTGCAAGCTTTCGATTGTAATAAATAAGGATACAAATTATAAATGTTTCATAATAATATCATATGAAGTTATAAATTTTGTACACGACTGTACTCCATACAAATGTAGGGCAAACAAAAACTTTTTCTTTTTCAAATTAAAGCAGCTCAAATTTATAGTCGTTCATACGACTATTTCACGACTATTTTTTGGCATAAACTTTAAACCGAAATTCGCAGGCGTTCCGGAGAAAGTTGAAATTTTCAAATGTTCAAGCCATAATCCTCATCAGGTTACCTTTATATCTCTGGAACCTTTGAAAGAGTATTTCTGAGATTTGGCATGTCGTTACGACTATTTCATGACTATTTTTTGAAACCTAAACCAATTCGATAGGCTTTACCGTTTGCTTGCACCAGAGATGAGGATTACAGCTTGACGGTCAAGCCATAATCCTCATTAACTTATAGCTGTAACGCCGAAACTATAATACGACTATTTTTTTTACATGTACGACTATTTATGTCTATTTCATGACTATTTTTTAGCGTTGTCAAAATTCGTTTTCATTGAGATTTCAAATATGAGGATTACAGCTTGAACACACTCCTCCATGATCAGTCTCACCGCCGCGATGGTGGTAGTTCCCCTTTTGGTTGCTTAAGTCGCACCTTCCATGTCTCCATGAGATCCTGGCGGAGTTGGGACCGCTGGTCCTCGATTTCTCGAGACGCAGGCCTGTGGTCCCGCTCCAGCGCCTCCTTGTGCCATTGAAACAATGACGCAAGGGCTCTCGCTTCCAGGTCCCATGGAGGGGTCGCGGCTAGGAGACATGCAGCCTCTAGGAAGTTCGTGCGGTACCCCCTTATTGTCCTGACGGCCAAGGTCCTCAACGATCTGTGTAAAATAGCAGCGTTGTTGGCCGTCAGTCTCGCCGCCCATACGGGGGCCCCGTACACGGCCATGCTCCGCACGATCCCCAGGTACAGTCTCCTGCAGGAAGCGTTGGGTCCCTTTAAGTTGAGCATCAGTCGCGAGAGCGCGGCTGCTGCCCCCGTCACTTTGGGGACCAAACTTCGGAAATGTGGTCCGAAGTTCCACCGGCTATCGAGTACAAGCCCCAAATACTTCATCGAGGGCTCGATGCCGATGCTAACGCTCCCTACATTTTTGCTGGATCCTGGAGGTGGCCCGCGCCGAGGTCCGTGAAAACACAGAGCATCGGACTTATTCAGTGCCACCTCCAGTCCCAGCCGCCGTATCCGACCCTCGACTTGAGCAACCCCAGTCGTGACCTCAAGGTCAAGTGTTCAACACTCAAGTGTTGCCTTCTGATGCGTTGCTCGCCGCGCCGTGACGAGGGTATCGTCGGCGTAGCAAGTTACACCGACGCCCTCAGGTAATGCACCCCGCAACACCCAGTCGTCCGATGTTCCACAGGAGAGGTCCTAGGACCGACCCCGTAGCTCCCCGCGCCGTGACGAGGGTATCGTCGGCGTAGCAAGGATCATTTGATATGCAATTTGAATTTTTGTTATTCTGAAATTATAACTATGCAATGAGAACACGATGATCTAGTTGTTCTGATATTGTTTTGTAATTATTTCTTGTGAAATATAGTTTTGATAATTAGTTAGTTTATTTTTAGGATAAAATTTTATTGAATGAAGAAAATATTTTAATAATGGACATGATTTTATTAGTGTTAAACGCCTTAATATGCAATTAAATATTTCCTTAATAAATTGACAACTGCCCTTAATTCTTGGCTAAATAAATGGTTCATTTATTTACGAAATATTTGTGTTGTTTAAAAATATTGAATTTAGTTATATGAATTTTAAGTTGTGCACATACCTACAACATAATATGTTGTTGCAGTTGTCCAATGTATTGGTAAATTATATAAGACTAGTGGTCGACCGCGACTTCGTCCGCGTGGTAATTTGGATTTTTAATGTATGGTCACCCTATACGTATTTAACATTAGGAATATTGATAAGTTAATATTTTGATAAATTACGAATCTTCTAATCAAATAACTGCATAAACTTTTAGTAGAAAAATACTACTAAAATATATATTCGTAGTTAATTATATACTTACAGTACCTAGTGAACTACGATCAAGTGTTTTTTGTAGGCATAAGTATTGAGGGACATAGTTTCTAGAGTTATAATTTTTAAACCGTGATGTATTTCAGTCGTTTTTGTTTTTTACAAATTATTAGACAACTTTTACTTAATCTTCATACAAAAATAAATTTAAAACAAATAGCCACTTTTTCAAAACACCATGACCCTCAATCTATACAGTAAGGATTGAGGGATATATTTAAAACATTTATAAAAGTTTTGAATGTTTGTTAATCTTGACGAATATTTTGGGAAGTGTTTATCTATATTTTTACTAAAATATGAGTACTTCTCCGACCTTCACGGATGTACCAGATACTCAAATCTCACAAACTAATATAAATATACCAGGAAAATCCCTTACACTAACAATATCAAACTGTCAAAATTTTACAATAAACTTTAGTAGGTAGGACATTTCCATTAAACACGTCATTAAACATTTTATATTTTTTTTATTTGACTTTATTCGCTTTCCTCGTATTCGTAATGAAAAGTAGAGTGTTTAACTCGGGTGAAACCACCAATTTCTGCCTCGTACTATTAGCGCTCTCACTACGTTCGAGCGCCAAAATATCTCTTCAGAAATGGGTGGATTTCATCCCTTGGTTAACAATCTACAATTTTTTTTTCTTTCCAGATCTATAACCAAACATATTCCCATCAATAGCGTCATATGCCACGATGCGATTACGATGTTGTTTTCTACAGAGTGTTTTGTATCACACTTCTGGGCATCGCATTTACATTCACCGTCATACTAACTAACGTCTTCATAGATTTAGATGGACTATTAGCCAACAAACAAGGTATGAAACTTACCCTAAATAATGTTTTTTAGGTTTCTCATATGCCTCCTTAGGAGCTCACGGCGGTGAAATCTAGGATAAGGATTCTTATAGGAGAACGTTAAAAAGAAAAGGGCTCCTTGATATACTACATAGTATGGCAGTTTATAGTAATGACTTGAAAATCTAGGAATCCTAGGTCCAATTAAAATATTTGATCGCCCGGAACACACATTCATACAGACAGACGAAAGCAAAATTGTCTCAATAGGTCAAACAAAGGTTGACACTGTACGGTTCATTGTTCATACATGTGTCTGCCAAAAAAGGAGTCTCAATTGACCCCTGTTTAAACTTTCAAAAGCATTCAGTTTAGAGTTAAAGTGACAATGTCCTCTTAATGGTCCAAATCTGATACATGTACTGTTAACATTGTTAAATTGTTTATTATATTAATAGTTACAAATGAACATTTGTCCACATTTAGTCTAACAGAATCTATTGGGGATAGAAATAGAATGGTCATGAGTTTTATAGCCAGGTTCTTTTTCACAGATTCTGCCTATTAGCTAGGGCATCTTGCAATAAATGTTCTTTAAGAAGCAATATTTTCTTTAGGATTGAATTTTTTCTAATGACATACATAAATAATATATTTTCATATTATTTTAGGTAAACAAAATCCAGTTATAGCGAATGAAGTCAATGATATTCCTGAAAAACTAACAGGTGAACGAATAGACGATGACGACGACGATACGAGTTACAGAGATAATGATTATAATTTCAGAACCAAGAGATCTATACGTAAATCCTTTTATATGTTTGCTATTAAGAAAGCTCCCAGAGTTCATAAGGGTCAAACCTAGATCTTAGAGGCCCAATCTCACCTGCAAGTAAATTTCGGGGCTTAACATCGGAGACATTTTGAGAAGTTGTATTAATACGGCTAATTTCAATTGCATTGTAGCAGTCCACAATGATAGAATTGGCTTAAGGTGTATTTCTTTACTGGCCGGTTGCATATTTTGCTTAGGTTGCTTAGGCTACTTTGTATTTCATGTTTCATGTCTTTACAAGCTAATCTCAGAAGCTACTGAACGGTGATCTAACGATAATTTGTCTATCCTTTCGAACATCGTGCTACCGTGTTGTCATCAGCTTGTTTACAATGAAGAACATTTTTTCCAGAGACTCAAAACATTTTATTCCAAATAAAAAATCCAAATCTCAAAAACATATTGACGAATCGTCTCGAATCTCTTCTTGAGGCTATTGACACTGAAGAATCTTTAAATAAAATTAAAGCAGACATAGGAATACCAAAAATTGAAGATCAAAATGAACAAAGAAATGGAATACCAAGAGTAGATGTTGTTAAAGTTCAGGATGATCAAACCAAAAGGCAAAAAGATGAAGACATGGTACATTTGACGATGAACAATATACTTCTTCAGGGTATAATCGGACATATGGATCTGAAGGAGGTTTATAAAAGAGTGGATTCGATGATGCGACGATTATTTAATGGGAGAATGGAAGAAAAAGGTAAGATACATTTTTGTCCATATTAACATGAACGAATATAAATTCTCGAATGTGGCAAGTTTCAGACACGGTATGAAGGAACGCAGAGCAGTAGCGCTTGATATGAGTCATGATTTCATGAAAAATGGAAACAATTGCATGTGGTTCACTTCAAATAAAAAAAAAAGTTTTTTTTATAACCCCTTCTCATTTAGCGACTAGACGTAATAACAGCATTGTAGCTGTGTTGCGGCAGCGTAACAAAGAAGTTGATTCACCATTAGTATTTGTTATAATTTTTAATATAATTTTTTTGGACATTCTCACACAACGTCATCTAGCCCAAACTAAGCTACGAGTATAAGCTTGTGCTATGGGATCTAGACAACTGATAAACATACTTATATATTTCTAAATACATACATAATATACATAGAAAACACTCAAACTCCGGAGCAAACATTTGTGGATCACACAAATATCTGATTCGACCCGGAAATCGAGTCCGAGACTCCGGAGTTGAAAGCCGATACACTACCGCCACCGAAGCAGTCATGTTACACATAGTTGCTATAGTCATATGTAAGAGGGAATCACGCGTTTTCACGTTAACCGATCAACAAGTGATATACATATTTAGGTTACAAGTATATTTAGTTAGTATCATTCTTTTCAGTCAGTAACAAAACAAAAATTAACTATACAATTGAAACCGAAGACAAATTACCTATAAACCCATCTGTGAGGAACAGACTCGTTGCTGAATTAAACAAATGCAATAATTTACAAGATGACTTGACAAAATTTGAAGTTCCAAAGGAAGTTGCTAAGCAAAGAAATTCAAATGAGCAAGTTATTAATGATAAAGTAAATAGTAAGAGTGGTGAAGACAATGTAGGCGCAACTACAATTATAATACCTCCAAAAGCGGAACAAAAAGGTACACTCATTTAAAAAGTACATCTAATAAACATTACAACTTTTATATTAAATTTTCAAACTCATGATTTCATACTAGTATCTAAATTGAACTAAATCGTTACGATACCAAAGGTTATATTGCTGTTTAGATATATTTTACATTTAATTTTTTTTTGTTTCTTACTTGCAGATTTTTCTAACGTCAATCAACTAACTGATTCGTTTATTTATACCCCTCGTAATAGTGTCGGTACTTTAAAGAAAGATTTTAATGATTTTTTTTTATAGCAGGTCCAAAAGTCTTCATCAAAACTACAATAGATATAAAGTCCAGCACTAGCGAACAGAACAATACGTAAGTGTAACAAATCTTATAATGTAAGAACCCACATTTAAAACAGCTAAAAAGTTCCCATAGCATGTCCTTTTTAAGGATATGGTCTGCAAAATGTTCAGCTTTTCTATAATGACGTAGGTATTTCTGGCAGTTGTGGACTCTTAATATAATAAAGAAGTGCAGTTAGGTTTTAGAATGTTAGTCACTCAATCACGTGGAGCAGGGATTTCAATTTTCGTGAGATCTTCGTCCGATGATTGGTAGTGTACTATGTAAAGTTAGCTCGGGGCTATCAGATATTGATGGAGAATATGCACTGCATCAGAACAGATTAGCACATGCATCTTGTCTTAAATTGACACGTAGGATAGCGTTTATCCCGGTAATTCCCGTGGAATATAAACCCATTAAATATAATTCTATTTTGCCTTCAACAATGCTTAGGCTTTCAACCATGTTGAAATATTAATGACCGGGCCTGGGTCCAAGCGTCTCTTCCAGTTCGCTTGGGCGGGCTAGGTATTCGTAGAATCACAGATGTCAGTCTGCCAGCATTTCTGTCGTCAGTCCATAGCACCGAAGAATTAGTCAGGAAAATTTTGTCAAATACACTGATTGATTCCGAGGTGCGATGCAAGACCGATGCCATAAATGCTTGGAGGATGTCTTGTCCCGACACTGACCTGCCCTCACGCCTAGGCTCACAGCGACTGTGGGATTCACCGCTCTGTAAATTGAGAATTAATACACTAATTGACACTTCTGTCAATATTTCAGAGCGTGCACGCCTACTAGCTGTTGGAGAATGGGAGTCAGGGTTATGGATCCAGGCGCTCCCATCGCCCAACATCGGTACAATGTTGGACGACACAACCTTCCGCATTGCCACTTGCCTTCGGCTGGGTACACCTTGTGTATCCCCGCATCATTGCACCTGTGGAGTAGCCGTCGATAATCTGGGACACCATGGCCTTTCTTGTAGCAGAAGCGCAGGTCGTATACCTCGGCACGCTATTCTAAACGACATAATTCGTAGGGCTCTTTCCACCGCAGGTCTTCCGGCCGTACGTGAACCAAATGGTTTAGCACGAAGCGATGGAAAGAGACCGGACGGTATGTCGTTGCTACCGTGGAAGATGGGAAGGCCTTTGGTGTGGGACGCTACATGCGTTGACACATTAGTACCTTCACACCTTCCAAGCACATCCGGATGTGCCGGCGCTGCTGCTGCATCGGCTGAAGGCCTTAAACGGCGTAAATATGCTAACCTAGCAAGTGATTACATATTTGAACCGTTTGGGGTTGAGACCATGAGAGGTCATGGGGTCCGAGTGCTCGCCGCCTTTATAGAGACATTGCTAAACGCCTAATCGATGCTTCTCAGGACCAGAAGGCTGGCTATTTTCTGGCCCAAAGAATAAGTATCGCCATCCAACGTGGCAACACAGCCAGCATTCTGGGAACCTTCCCAGTCGGCAATGACGCGGAGGATTTTTTAAACGATATTTTGTAATGTAAATATTTTTAGTCTATAATTATGTTTATTTTGTATATTGTAATTCTTATTGTAAATATATTTTCTTTCTTGTAGCATGTTATCGATGAGATTAAAGAAAGTAGATTTAATGATGTAAACATCTTATTTATCTGTATTTGTGAAGAAGAGCATACACTTAGTCTTTTAGGAAGTCTTCTGAATTGTATGAGTTTTCATCATTAGTAATCTTATTATAAAAATGTTATTTCAGGATCTCAAAGGATAACTTGCATGGCATTATAGAACTCATATATAACGGAAAGAAATTAAAATTCAGTAAACCTGATGAAGAACAGACATCGGAAAAAACAAATGTTGTAAATAATATAGAACCACCTTCTGTAAAAGCAAATAAGAACGAGATGACTGTCGTGAAATCATCACAGTTTATCCCGATAGATAAACAAATTAATAAAAGAATACCTATAAATTATATAAACAGATTTATTACAGAATATTTTAATCAATTTCCATTAGAAAATAATGATTTAAGAGAAGAAATAAAAGAGCATTTTGAAACAAAAAGACTAAAACGACACGTTAAAATAAAATTTAAACAAGAAAAGAAAAGTCCACAACATTTTCAACCAACTAAACCAAACATTAAAAAAAATACGGTAGACGATGAATTATATGTCGAAATCGAAACACACTTTGACAGTAAAGGAATTAAAGGTGAAAAAAAGAAAAAGCTTATTAGAAACTTAATAGATAAAATACAAAAAGCAATAAATTCTGAAGAAATAAAAAAGACAGACAATCAAAGTCAGACAGACAAGAAATCAAAACATAAACATCTACATATAAAGAAAAGAATACAAAACACATTAGATCATAAAAATCACGTAAGCAATCATTTGAATATGATACCATTAAATACTATCGAGCATAGACATTTGAATCCCTTAATTGTCGCCAGCGATGATACAGAAATACCGAGAGTAAGAGACCGGTCAGGTGAACCATGGAAAAAAGAATTTAAGGGACCAACATTTTTGACACCAACAAAATCAATTAACTCTGCGGAAATGAGTGAAGTTGACATCGATTATAATAAAGTTCTTAACGAGAATGGTATACCACAAAGATTGCAAAAGCCTTTAAACACCGAAACAGGTAATGATGAAAAAGACAATCCTAATTCAGTTTTAGATTTAGGGAACATGAACTTTTTTTTAAAAGATGTTGACGGTTCTGGATTTTCTATAGGTTATAATCAATATGTAGACGAACCTCCAGATGCAGAATCAATGAAACTATTTACTGGTCTTGAAAATGTTATTAAAACTTACCATCAGAACGTTGACCAAGTAGAGGAGCCTCTAACATCAAACGCGGACCAACCTGAAATATTAGAGGCTACTCCGACAAAAACTGACCACTTAATACTCAGACGATCTGTCAATCACAAACACGATTATCACTCAAATGAGTACAAAGTTATTTACGATACAGATTTTTTACCTTACAACAATTACAAAGAGATTTATGATGATGACAAATCGAAACAAGAAAGAGAGTATATACCAAATCGGTTTCGTTACTTACCTGCGCCTTTAGTTGTCGATGAACATGTATTCGATAAAAATTTGAAACCTGCAGAAATATTCGGACTTGCCAACTTATTTCGACGTAAAAAAAGATCTATAAGAGTAAAGAAAATATCAAACTTGAGAAGTAAAATTAAATTAAGCAGATTCCTAAATACTAAAGCAATGTCTACAAAAACAATATTCCTTAAAAATAATAGACATAAGAGGCAAATAAGTAAGATAAGGATAATTGCATCTGATTTGCCACAGTCAAGGGAGACTAACCTTTTCCTAGTGTCCGGTGAAGATGTGTTTGCTGATAGAGCTGTTGTTAAAGAAACTGAAGGTTTAGAAAATGAAGGAGAAAAACCAGAATACTCGGAAGAAACTGAAAACTTGTCTCCTTATAAAATATTTGAAAGCAGATCTAGAAAAAATAACCTTATGTCCAAATATCCACATATATTTATGGAAGAAATCGCAAGATCAAAAGAAGATCCTCAATTGTTGAATGGTATCGTTCCATCTTATAAACATTATGTGGAAAGAGACTATGTTGATGATGATATTTTAAGTGATTCTCCTACTACTGTATCACCAGACAAATTCACAACCACTGAACTGTCCGATAATATTGAAGGAGTAGAAGATATTGTCAATGCATTAAAACCTCCAAAAACCAACTACAAGTTATCTTTAAAACTTACACCAAAAAACGCGTCCAACATCCAAAAAATCATGGATCCTACCTTTAAGGAAGTACACACTAGTATAAATAAAAGTTACAATAAAAATGGTTTAATTTACACATCGTTAGTTAATGTATCAGAAATATCCAAAGTTACAAATATAAACAAAACTAAATTACCGGAAAGGACAAAAGAAACAACTTTAACAAAAAAAATAAACGAACAACACGTTCGAATGCAATCATTGTTGAAAATCCATCAAAAACACATAAGTGAACAACTTGAAAAGTTAAAAGAAGAAAAATCTAATATAGACGCCATTTTGTTAAGTGAAAACCAAGCAATCGATCCGCATATGGATTACCTTGATGTGCGAGTAGCTTCAGAGCCTGATAAAGTTATACGTATGAGCAGAAATGAAGTTCAGAAAATGGCAGACCTCATTTTAAAAACTGGTGGATTATCAAATGTGGCTGCGACTGTTAGAAATACTATCACAACACCAATGCCAAAGCATATTTCTTTATCAACTAAAGAAACGACGTATTCTACTACTATGATAGCACATATAATTCCAACTACTACTTCCAAGCCGATAGCCGTTACCAAAGGACAAGTCCCACAAGTTCTACTAAACGAGAATGTTAAATATAATCTATTTCATTCAATAGAAAGAAATGAAAGATTAACTGATAAAATACTAAAGAAGATAGATAAAAACACAGAAGTTTTACAACAATTTCTCGTTAAGCTTGCTGGTACTATAACTCCAAATATAGATCGTAAGACAACTGTAGTACATCAAGAAGAAAAAGTTAATAAACCTTCTTCTAGATATGATCATACTCCACAGTTTTCTGTAGATTGGAAACAACATGGTATTCTTCCATTCTCACCAGTGGTACCTCGTAGAAACGGTTCCCAAATAGCTATACCATTTTACTATGCATATCAACATCCTATAATGCCTTCAAAGATAAATTCCCCAGTAGCTAGTGTTGTTTATCATGGAACTATACATACAAATACAAATACAAAAGATATGTCTTTGGACAACGTATTACCGCCAAATAAAAATCAAACTCATTTTTTTATTGATGAATCATTGAATGAATACAAAGTTGTTCCCGTAAATAATTTTAATTTGGTGTATAAAAATTCAACGAAACCCAAGTAATTTAGTTTTATATAATTTTAAATATTCATGTTCATAAGTTATTCTTTATTAATAAATCAATGTTAATATACTGTGTTTTTTATTAGGGTTACGTACGCAAAGGGTAAAACAGGAACCCTATTACTGAGACTTCGCTATCCGTTCGTCTGTCTCCAGGCTGTATCTCATGAACTGTGATAGTTAGGGAGTTGAAATTTTCACAGATGGTGTATTTATGTTGCCTCTATAATCACTTATTTAGAGGGGCTCCTATCCCGGGCGGCTACACGACTCGACGAGTAGCGAAGGAAATAGCGAGGAGAGTTGCTAGAAACATCGTGTGGCCACTCGCTCGCCTCGCCACTCGTCGCGCGGCTAGTGAAGACTCGTACGTGTTAAGATAAGACTTATTCACTAGATCTCAACTTATCATACACGAGTTATACTAGGGGTGCGAGTATGGGCGCGTGTGGCCACTAGGGAAATATTCGGGGCAATGCGATGAGCAATACGACTGGACATCGTTTGGCCTCAGCAAATAATAGCCCAGCCCTTTGAGCGCGAGTCCGACTCGCACTTGACCGGTTTTTTTGAGGCTCCACAATTTAAACGTCAAGGACACAGTGGAACAGGCAGAAACAAAACAACAAACGTAAACATAGACAACCGGCGTAGTCCAGTGGTTAATGATATTACTAAAGTTAACTACTAAAATCGGAGGTCATGGTGTTTGAATCCCACACAGGACAAAACTTTGCATGATGTGCTAGCACCATGTTTTTTTCTGTGAATACATTTCCGACTCGCACTTGACCGGTTTTTTTGAAGCTCCACAATTTAAACGTCAAGGACACAGTGGAACAGGCAGAAACAAAGCAACAAACGAAAACATAGGCAACCGGCGTAGTCCAGTGGTTAATGATATTACTAAAGTTAACTACTAAAATCGGAGGCATGGTGTTTGAATCCCACACATGACAAAACTTTGCACCATGTTTTTTTCTGTGAATACATTGAATTATTAAGCAGTTTTGAAGTCTGCTAACTTTTTAAATCATCACTACATATTATAAAACAAAGTTGCCCGTTCCATATGTATGCTTAGATCTTGTTTGATTTTGATGCGGTTTTCACCAATGGGTAGAATGGTCCTCGAGGAAGGTTTTTGTGTAGATAATATGTCAAGCGGGCCAAGCTGCGGGCGTCCGCTACTAATTTATTACATGAAACGCAAAAAAACGTACTTATAGGTGCGTAATATAGTCTAACTTTGGACTAGAACCACCTTTCGCCGAGGTGCCGTCTGTTGCGTCCGCAAGGCGGTAATATCCTCCACACGCGGGTTCCAGCGGCACCTCCCAGCGAAGGCGACAGGACGGCTACCTCTTCCTTTTCCAGGAGAATTGCTCAGCCAATACACCAGGACATCACAGTTAGAACTTTCGCGTTCATATGCTTGCTGAAAGGTAGCGCGACTTAGCGACGCTGTCATAACAGAAGCGTCATCTACCATCAGTTGTAGGTACTAACTATGGAAAGATGTGCGTAACTTTACTTTATAGTTTAAACCTGTTTAAACACACAACCCTCCATTACTTGGTGCCCACAGAATATAATATGCATCTTCATTCCTCCGGAGAAACCCGCCTGATTGTAGATATGTGTGTACAAATGAATTTATTTATGGTGGCGAAGTATATCATTATATAATTGATACTTACCTAAACGAAATTTCGTATTTAATCGATAAAATAACGATTACTGACAATATATATGCGACACCATTATGATAATGGCAAAATTTTGATAAAAAGCGAGGGAAAATGCAGCTGTCACTGGTGAGATATTTTTTTTATTTTTTATCGTATTTATAATGATAGTAGGGTAAACACGTTTATAAAAAAAACAGTAGATTTCGTGTTTATTTTTTTTATATTTAACAAAAAATAAGTTAATCCTGTAGGGGAGATGCGTTTATTATGATCGCTCGAGGTAATAGATCTATGCAAATGTATAAAAAACTTCATGCTCATGTTCTTTATGAAGTTGGCTTTCCGAGTGTCATGGTTTTATTAGAAAAAGATAACTTCTTCTTCTTCTTTTTTTAAAAACGTGGCTCCATTGATATTTTTCGATGATTTCGCCAACGTCAATGCTTGATTAGTTGATAGTCCCGCACAGAAGAACTAGTTATTCCTAACTAGCTCCAGGTGCAGGACAAGAAACGTTCTCGCACTCAACAAAAATCGAACTCCGAAAAATATTACTAACTGTGCTACAAATCGTCTAAGTGTTCAAAATATCTTAAAAAGTTAGGGAAGTAGTTTCCTAAGAACGTTTTGCTGTAACTACAACGGTTAAAGTACTTGCCCTTACTGCCCCGTTTCAAAAATACACCCTGTATATTTCAACCGACTTCCAAAAAAGGAGAAGGTTCTCAATTCGACTGTATGTTTATTTTTGGGAGTTACCTCATTCTATGGGCTGGGTGAACCGATTATTTATTTATTTTTTATTTGAAAGCTAATACTTCCTGAGTGGTCCCATTTCAATTTGGTCCCATTCCGACAATTATTTGGTCCCATTCCGACAATTATTTGGTCCCATTTCCATTTGGTCCAATTCCGACAATTATTTGGTCCCATTTCCATTTGGTCCCATTCCGACAAATATTTGGTCCCATTCCGACAATTATTTGGTCCCATTTCCATTTGGTCCCATTTCAATTTGGTCCCATTTCGACAATTATTTAGTGTCAATTTTTGACGAATTTTTTTTTGTTTCTTTATTACAGATACTGTCAGTGTGTTTACTAGCCGTACAACTCAGTAACGGATCGTCACTGCCTAAGTTTGAAGTAAGTATAAATTATCTATTGCCTAACATATGCCATACATCCTTAGATCAAAAATACTATAGATATTGGATCCAGTACAAATACAACGCGGAATCTTGGCACTCGAATACTATATAGGTAATTATTACAAATACCATCTATAAAATACACAAGATTGTACATTGATGGTTGACATAGAAATAATTCGTAATAATTAATATACCTACATCCTTGTACAGCGCCGTTGTCGCATCCCTCGAGAGTCAGCAAGCGGAATAGGAACTTAGTACGGCGCGCGGTTGAAGCGCGCAGGTGTGCAATGTACAGCGCCGTTGTCGCATCCCTCGAGAGTCAGCAAGCGGAATAGGAACTTAGTACGGCGCGCGGTTGAAGCGCGCAGGTGTGCAATGTACAGCGCCGTTGTCGCATCCCTCGAGAGTCAGCAAGCGGAATAGGGACTTAGTACGGCGTGCGGTTGAAGCGCGCAGGTGTGCAATGTACAGCGCCGTTGTCGCATCCCTCGAGAGTCAGCAAGCGGAATAGGAACTTAGTACGGCGCGCGGTTGAAGCGCGCAGGTGTGCAATGTACAGCGCCGTTGTCGCATCCCTCGAGAGTCAGCAAGCGGAATAGGGACTTAGTACGGCGTGCGGTTGAAGCGCGCAGGTGTGCAATGTACAGCGCCGTTGTCGCATCCCTCGAGAGTCAGCAAGCGGAATAGGAACTTAGTACGGCGCGCGGTTGAAGCGCGCAGGTGTGCAATGTACAGCGCCGTTGTCGCATCCCTCGAGAGTCAGCAAGCGGAATAGGAACTTAGTACGGCGCGCGGTTGAAGCGCGCAGGTGTGCAATGTACAGCGCCGTTGTCGCATCCCTCGAGAGTCAGCAAGCGGAATAGGGACTTAGTACGGCGTGCGGTTGAAGCGCGCAGGTGTGCAATGTACAGCGCCGTTGTCGCATCCCTCGAGAGTCAGCAAACGGAATAGGAACTTAGTACGGCGCGCGGTTGAAGCGCGCAGGTGTGCAATGTACAGCGCCGTTGTCGCATCCCTCGAGAGTCAGCAAGCGGAATAGGAACTTAGTACAGCGCGCGGTTGAAGCGCGCAGGTGTGCAATGTACAGCGCCGTTGTCGCATCCCTCGAGAGTCAGCAAGCGGAATAGGAACTTAGTACAGCGCGCGGTTGAAGCGCGCAGGTGTGCAATGACCGAGTTGAAGTGGTGCCGTTTTTAAGGCACTGATCGGTAATCTAGGTATTTTTGATCTAAGCATACATCTTCTACATTTACTACCAGATCCGCAGGGCAATTGGTAAAACCAATGAGAAAAGAACCTGGCAAGAAAAACTCAATCTTTTAATCGCCCGTCCTAATTACATTTTTAATTTCAACAGCTTTTCATTAAATGCATAATGAACTCGAACATAAAAAAAATTGCCAAGAAATTCTCTGTCGGTCTGATCTAGTAAATTTCTGACACGACTCAACTGATTTTAACGGGATTCTTGGGAGTACGATTTTTGCTGATCGCGTGGTTGGTGGCTTTTTAGGTTACCTCTGGCGCTCCGCAACAATCGGGTTCCCAGACACTCACATACCGAACAACGTTTCTTTGTCCCGCACCGTGAACTAGTTAAGTAATTCTTCTGTGTGAGAAATGTCAAGTAAAACCTTGACATTGGCGAAATTATCGATTAACATTGATGGAGCCATGTTTTTAAAGAAAGAAGAAGAACGGGATTCTTATATACTAAGCTATCTGCCAGTGATAGTTAGTAACTTAGGCTTCTTTTTAACCAACTCCAAAAAAAGGATGTGACAACTCTATTTTTTTAGGTTTGTTACCTCATAATAGTCCTTTATAGTCCGAGACGCCCAGGACTTTAATTGGCTGTGCCATAGCGGCTGGCACGTAAGATTTTGTTGCCTTTCATCAGCATTTCATCGCAAGGTTTCAATTTTTTTTTTTCAAAATTACAATATAGCTGCTACTTTTTATTAAATTCATTCGGCCATTTTGGACATAATCCATTATAAATGTGCCCGGTGAAGGCATTAGGCTTGCCCCCTATTACGTGGGACTAAAAATACTAGCAAATTGTGGGTGTGTAATGCACCTCTACCTACCCTTTTGTTTTTTTTAATTGATAGCTAGTACATCACATGTGGTTCCATTTTCAATTTGGTCCCATACCGTTAATTGAAGTCCCGGAAATGTTTGATATTTTTCCAGCTCCATCATTCAACGAAGCTGTTCTACAAAGACAAAGATGGAAGTTCTATAACTATATCAAATCCAGAGAGACCAACTCTTAAAGAGATCACTTATTATCATCTCGTTGAGAAACCTTATCCTCATGAAGATGCAGATCTGGTAAGTATACAAAGAAAAAAAAATTTTTTAATATTGTTGCATTACAACTCAACGTTACACAAAGAAAAATATAACTTATCTGTGGTCACGACGGCCACAGACGTAACATTGACGTAAGTGACACGGTCGTGTCACAATAACTGACAGTGTGGTTTGGTTTGACACTTATGAGTGACGTATGTGTGGCAGGAAATACGTGGCAAGCACGTGCCGCGTTTTTACAACATATTATTTTATGTTATTATATGTTTAGGTACCTTTATTGCCTAAATTGGCCTAAATAAATTTCCCCTTTTTATACCTACTGCCCCAGAGGCGTAGTCGATAATGTACGACCATTCGAGAATGATATCTCAGAGATACGATCAATTCCCTTGATCGGAATGTATATCTACCGAAAAAATTAAGTACTTGCAGAAAGTCGTGTAAAAATTATCCACAGCATTGCTGACTGGGAAGGTTGGAATGTTGGCTGCGTTGCCTCGTCCAAACCAGGAAATAACCAGCGTTCTGGTCTTGAGAAGCATTTATCAGAAGTTCAGCGATATCTTTCACAAAGTAGCGAGCGCATTGACCCCATGTCCAGATATGTGCCATTGATCCCAGAAGAATCTTAACACCGCGTTATATTAGATAATGACGCCATCGAGTAATCACTGCCGGTACTATAACTCCAACAGCAGAGCCAGTTAATCTTGCAAGTGACGCCATCTACTGGTCATTGCTGGGTACAATTTTTTTTTAAGCCTCTACTGTCCCACCACTGGGCAAAGGCCTCCCCCAACTCCTTCCAATGTGCTCTATCTTGCGCCCCCTCAAACCATTCTTCGTGGTAGGCATCCCGATCGTTGCGCCATCTTTGTCTGGGCAGACCCGGGCAGCTTCTTCCATCTTTCGATATCCATGTAGTAGCGACTCTCGCCCAACGGTCAGGATTCATCCGGCTTACGTGGCCCGCCCACTCCCATTTTAGTTTCGCTGCCATAAGGCAATATAATAATACCAACATCCACTATACCGGTCTTTAAACGCAGCTCGGTATTTCGGACCTTGTCTATCCTTTAATATTCTAATGAACAAAATAAAATGCTTGAATTATGAATTATAAATTATGAATGATGAATTATGAATTCCAGGAAGGAGAATCCGATGAGTCTTCGCCATCTAATGAAGCGCCACCAATAGACCAGAGGAAAGATAAAGTCGACGATATATTGACTATCAATGTAAGTTTAACATTATTTCATTCTTAGTATTGAAAACTTTTGCACTAGTCCGAGACGCCCAGGACTTTAATTGGCCGTGCCATAGCGGCTCGCACGTAAGATTTTGTTGCCTTTCATCAACATTTCATCGCAAGGAAACGGGATTCAATTTTTTTTTCATAATTACAATATAGTTGCTACTTTTTATGCTACCTTATATTTATGTAAATCTACCTTATACCGGGTGTTACGTAAGGGTTATATCAACCCGAAGCCAGCACCATCAGCTGGTCGACCAAAGCGTAAATTCTTTAAGACGAACTTTATACGGAGCTAAGGTTTTTGGGTCTGGCAATTTATTACTTACATAATTTTGTTTGATTTCTTTATTCTTGGATTGATTAAATATTAAACTTTACGCTTAGTTTGGAATTATAAATGATTTGCTCTTTCTATTATACTTTTTTTCTGGAAAAATTCTGTGTCTGAGTTCCGGCGTAGACAGAACCCGTTTCAATATGTCGCGAACGCCAGATAAGAAAAAAAAGTTCATAAAAAAACATTATTACCGAATAAAATACTCACTTGTTTAAACAACACTAGCTAAAATCAGCTGCTTCGGTCATCGACATCAAAATAGGTACAAATAATGGATCTCCCTTGTTTGACCGAAAGGAATTAGACAAGTGTTCACTTCCCAAAAAAAATTTCGCATAATTTCATTTGCCAATTTATTACTTAGCAAAAAATCTATTCACAAAAAAATGTAACGCAAACCTAATGTTTGGGAAATGAACCTTTAAACTATAACTTGTTTACCAACTAGTACTTTTAACATTTTTTATTTAGTCAAAGATTTCAGTTGTAATAACAGTTTTTACGCAAAATCAAACAAGCCAAATATTTAGTAAGCAAGTCATTTCTGGCGTAGGAGGTCACAGTTTTAACCTAACCTAACCTACCCATTTTGTTTAAAGAAGAAATTAACCTAATCTAAATAGTTGAGTTTCGGGTAACCTACTAAAAACAATATATTTTTTTCTATTAATGCAAGTCGTGTCTGGCACTCGCTGGCCGCTGCCGCGGCACCGCTCGCTTCGCTCGCTTGGCTCGTGCGTAGGTCACAGCTTTAACCTAACCTAACCTAACCTAACCATTCACCAAACAACCAACATCATTTCACCAGACGTTTATTGTCTGAAGATTGTTTGCTGTAATAAATCATTTGATTAAAGACCCAATGCCATAATGACATTATACTTGGTAATATTTTGCCAAGTAAAAATTTGACCAAATAAAAATATGCGTACTAAAATCATTCGAAATATTGCAATGGTATAAAAAAATTGCTAAAATTTGTTTGGTTAATGAAATTTTGTCAAAATCTTTTCGGCAAAACGGCAGGCACCCACAAATAATAGGTAAAAATAATGCACGCCTGTGAAAAGCCTTCCGTCTCACTGCTGGTAGGAACATTTTGTCTCTTGTTTCGCATCAAGCGATGCCGCCCGTACGAACACGAAGCGCTCGGTCGAGTCACGAAGTTTCCTAGAATTTTATTTAAAATCATTTAGCAAGGTCAGTTCAGTTGCATTCTATGCTTTGTGCAGTGAGGTAGCTAAATAATTGTTTAGTGTGTTAATTTGTGAGTTGTGTCAAGATGTGTGTGATAGTGATTGTGCTGTGTAGTAATGGATCTGGGGAAAAATATCTATGTGTTGTGTATGTGCTCAAAATTTTATTTACATAAGTAAAAATAATCCTTTAAGGACGCCCACACCGCCGCAACGCGACGCCCGCCTGCATCACCAAGAGCATTGTACATATGTACCACGCGATCATTGTCTAGTTGTAGCTACGTCAAGCCGTAGCGTTGGGACACGTTTGTTTTGATTTGAAATATCTTTATATTTTTTTTGATGAACTCCTTTTTTCTTCTTTGGCGGTCGCCATATATCGAAACGGGTTATGGTCGACCAGCTGATGATGCTGGCTTCGGGTTGGTATAACCCTTTCGTAACACCCTGTATTTATGTTGCTACCTTATATTTATGTAAATTTCAATGAAAATTCTTAAATTCATTCGACCATTTTGGACATAACCCATTATAAATGTGCCCAGTGACGGAAATAGGCTTGCCCCCTATAACGTGGGACTAAAAATACTGGCAAATTGTGGGTGTGTAATGCACCTCTGCCTACCCCTTCGGGGATATAGGCGTGATATGAGTGTGTGTGTGTGTGTGTGAAAACTTTTGCAAAAAAAAATCGTTATATTTAAAACTAGCTTATCGCCGCATCTCCTCCCGCGTGATAAAGGTTTCCTATTCCTGATTCATAGATACATATTACAAAAAAATATATTAAAATCCGTTCATTAGTTAAGGACTACAATGCAAACAAACAAACATATCTTTCCTCTTTATAACATTAGTATAGATATGTGATGCTAGGTGGCAGCACTAGTCTATGGCTCACTATACATCTGAGTGTTCTTGCAAGTTGTACCACACACACATATCACGCCTATATCCAGGGTAGGCAGAGTTGGATTACACACCCACAAACTGGCATTTTCACATTACACGCTAACGACCCACGATATCGTCACGATATTGTGGACGATATCGTCACGATATCGTGCAATGTGAAAACGCCCAATTACCAAACCCATTAATCTAATTAACACTAAACCAATAATTTAACACATAAACGTTTTATATCCAGAAAACTAAACAAGAAAGCAGAAAGAAACGAGAAGTGTGGTCAAAACCGCAAAATAGATTTAAAAGAGCATATTATACGGTAAGTATTCCTTTATCATTTTAATTAAAAAACAAATATCATTACTTGAAATAAGAGCCTTTTATGGTAACCGGTTACGAACAGAAAAAGTTAATTCCATTAGTTACAAAACGGATTTATTTTTTTCTGTTTTTGTAGCTAGTTATGAAACGAGAAAAAAATTCCATGTTCGTCTCTGGTTACGTAAATTAGTTACGAATATGGATATAATCCTTAAAAATAGTGTACATTAAAGTGACTTATCTGTATAGGACAATCTCTTCCAAGTAACCTTGATGAACCTTAGATGCATAAAAGCATAGTTTACATGGCACCATTAATTTATAATAAGGTTCCTAAAAATATAAGGCAATTGAATACAGTCAATTTCAAAAATGCACTCAAGACAATGTTAATTGACAAATACTATTATAATTGGACTTTCTTAATGACAAAACACTGTGACCTTGAATTTTATTAGAGTTTTTGTAGCTGATATTTACTATACCGATTTATTGTTGACATTAGATGATAATAGACTAAATGTGAAATCACAAGAACAATTTGCAATTGCCCATGTTTAATTATAACAACACAACAAAAAATTTGTATGCCATACTTTTGGTTAAACATGTTGATACTGAAGAAACAATCAAAAATATCTTTTGTACCTATGTACAATATGTAGCGTTACTCATAACACATGTTCTACAAATAAACGAATCTTATCTTATTTTAAAAAGGATACCTCCACTCTGACCCCCGTATTTTGAGCATGTACTGCTGTAGCATTTATAAACATCATCAGTCGTAGATAGCATAATTTCTAACAATTAATAATAACAGTAGTTTCTCTTCAAATAGGGTTGGGTGCCATCAGAATTTCCAGGACTTGTGAAGGATTACATAACAGCTGATGATCCTCCTTCAGTTTTTGTAAGTACTATTTCCATACATACAATCACATTTTTACGCTTTACAAATCACACGATGTAAATCAATCATAAGATTTTTATAATTTTTTAGATATCCCTCGGAGAATCTAATTATGATGATTATTATGATCCGATCATAGAATATGAACCACAAGGAAATATTAATATACATCCAATACTTCCAATTGAAATCTACAACGAAAAGGATAAGAATAAAGACACTAAAAAAGATAATAATACAGCTAAAATAAACAGTCATAGAGAAAGTGCAGCGTCACAAGCTAGTTTAGGTGAAGCATATCACAATAATTATAATGAAGACAATAGCTTAGTACAGAACGAAAACGCTGAATCTCATAACAATTATAATTATTATGAATGCGACGAGAACGAAGCGTCTCAATCTAGCTCATGGAATGAACACCATAATTATAACGACGATAACAGTTTCATACAGAACGGACACAACGTATTCAATGGGAATTATCAAGGTGGGGATATCAATCAAGGCATACAAAATGGCGGATGGGATGACCATCATAACGTAAACGCAGGTAATGGATTCGTAAACAACCAACAAGGAAATTATGGAGGAACTCAGATTGATTCAGCAGGAGGTCATCATTATGTTAATAATGATCATACCTCAACAGATAATTCTCATGGAAATAACTCTGATGATTGCAATGAATCGTATGAGAGCGCGCTCTCAATTCTCGATGAGATTTTACAGGGTTTATACAAGCTATTTGGAGAACATAATTGTAAAATTGATTCTAACCCAGGAGCGGTAGATATCCTACCAAATATCAGTATTCCTAATTGTATTAGAAAACTTATTGTTGAAACAGCGTCGCCTGAAATTTTAAACAGCGATCCAAACAAAGCAATGTATAGCAACGTATTAAAACAACTTTTCGCTAATATTATCAAGAATGATATAAATGGTCACAGCGATACGCCTGTAAATAATAATAACAGTCCAGTTGTCACAGCTGGAAAGGATAATATTGATGAATCTACAGACAATTCAGGATCTAGTACCATTTCAAACGACGATAAACCTCTACTTTATAGGATTCCTCTTGAACATAATAAAGAAAAAACCGATAACTCACCTTCAGAGCATATTTCTAATCCTGATTCATCAGATAGCACGAGCAAATATAATCAGAAGATTGCAGTAAAGGAACCTATAGACGCAGATCCATTGAAGAAAAAAGACGAGAACTCTACAAAGTCAAATTCAGAATCAGTAAAAGCTGATGCGCCACCGTTGAACAAACAAATTGACCAAGCGGAAGTACAAAAGAAATTGGACCAATTGATGGATTTGTTGAATAATGTAAGTATTTTAAAATAGATGTTACATAATGCTATCTATTTTCCATTAGTGATTTCCAGACATATCCGATTTGTAGTAGTAGAAGTACATCGGCCTTTTTCGACCCTTACCAGGCGGATTCTTCAACACTCGCTTCGTGTATCTAATTCACTGATCTCTTTTCTTCCATTCTCTCTATGACCAAACCATCTGAGTACCCCAGTGATAAATGTCTATGCATTAATCTTATCTTTTTTTTCTCAGGGTACAATCTTAAAAATGGTGACTACCATCGCAGTTCAATACTTAGAATCTTTGAAGACGGTAAGTTTATTTCTAAACAGATGTTCAATGAGTATTCTAACTTGTTTCCAATACAAATCTTAATTATTAAAGATTTAAATATCTATGTCGCCTTCAAATGTAACAGATGCAATTTCAACATCCTGGGCTGTGGTTCTGTTACTCCTATAACACGTAACTGTAAGGGAGTACCAGAGTTCAAATTCAGTTAAAGATCTTTCGTTTCCGGTATTTACGTTGTTAACAATTAAGATATTATTTAATTTTAGTCACAATAAAAATTTTATCATGGTATTTTTCAATTTTACAGTCAAATAACTCCACGGTCGAAGTCGACCCTACATCACTAGAGAAGAAATATTTAGATTTAGACAAAACTCCCAAATTAGAGAAAGAAAAGGATGATATAAAAGAAAATAAAAGTACATTAGAGAAGAACGATGTACCAATTTCTGAAAATAGTCAAAACATAAAGAAAGAAAAAGATGATATAAAAGAAAACATTAGTAAATCAAAGAAGAATGATGCACCAATTTCTGAAAATAGTGAAAAAATAGAACAAACTCAAAAAGCATATCCAGGGCATAAACAAATCGACTCTGTGCCAGATGACAAACACAATACATTTGAACATATCGTTGATAAAGATAAAGTAACAAACGTCTACGTTTTCTATAACACAGAAAATATAGATGAAATCATCAAATATATTCACCAATCCGCTCATAAAAATCCAGATATTAAAGGGCAAAACACTGAGAAAACAAATTATAGCATTACAGAACAGGTTAAACATGAATCAATCTCAATAACCACTGAACCAAGCGCGAAGTTACACACGAATAAAGTTACAAGTGACGTTGATATAACTACTAAAGATTTGGACAATTTAAAGAAGAATGTATCTGAAAATAAAGAAGTCAAAGAATCTACAGAAAAATCCGATATAGGTGATAAAACTAGTGATTTAAAAGATAAAGCTAAAAGCGGAGAACCAGCTGATATACCAAATGATAACAAGACCTCAACAGCAGCTCCTGAATCATTAGTAACAGCAGTATAGAGAGTAATAGCCAATAAGAAACAAGGGATCAAAACAGACAGGTAAAACGTTCGATTTTAGAGCGAGATTTCATGGAATCGTTTCTGTTGAATAACGTAATTCGAAACTCGTGATAGATGGCTATCGTATCGCCTTAAGAGTATAGATGGTAGTGTCTTTTTTTTTAAGTGGTATGAAGCACCAAAGTATAATTATATAATATTTGCAATGTGCCAAATTTGTGTTTCTTTGAAGAGTCCCAAAATCTCCAAAGTTGCGGATAAATGAGTTCTGTACAGTCTAAGACTAATGGTTCTGTGAACAGTAGACCTCGCGTTATTTTCGCATTTTCCCCCCATTTCTCCCCCATTTCCCCCCCAATCGAAAAATCCCTTCTACAAAAGTTGCGCCTTGCAACAAAGAACACTTGTGCCAAATTTCATGAAAATCGGCTGAAAAATGCGGCCTGTAGACCGGAACTGACACATACCAACAACGCCAAATCGGCCAGTCCTCGAGTTAAAACTGAGACGCTTCGCTCGCTCGGTCAATTATTCTTAGTTACCTTGTACGGTCGACGTTCAGGCAAATATGCCCAAATTCCCCGAAAAGGGACTACATGGGACTAACAATGTAATATCATGAAAAAAAAAACAAAAAATAACAATTTTTGAAACATTTATTTCCACTATTCCATAATTTGAATACAACAAAATGCTTAAAAACATGAACACTATTGGACTGAATATATTTTAATGACTAAACGATTAACTAATAACTATAAAATATTTATATTAATAAATAATTATGAGCAGCGTGAAGCAGTTTCCCAAAGTGCACAACGTTACACTTTCAAATTAAAACGTTAACGAAGTTTTTAACGACTAATATAACGTATGAACAATAATGACGTTTATAACGCGTTATTTTAAAGGTGTTCACGTAAAAAGAACGCGAGAGTAAGCAAGAGTGGAATGAGTGTGTTGGCGCATCGGTACTCTCGCTCTTACTCGTTGATACCGCCATATAGATCGGTAAATCATCTACAGCGCAGCTTGAAGATCAGAGTTCTTTTTATGTGATGCGAGGTCATTCAATATTTTTAGTTGCTTTTCAAATCTTGTATTTCATTTTATTAACTTCATCTTAGATATTAAAAAAAAAAACTTCACAAAAACTGAGAAAAATTAAAAATGTTGGCACAAAGATAAGTACCTAGGCATTAAAAAGAATCCGATGGACGTCGCCGTCTTGTTATTCGTAATAACTTTAACATTTTTTTAACTTTTTGTGAACTTTTCCACCAAAACTGTGTTAAATATTCACAAACATTTCTAAATATATAATAAGCAAAATCGATTCAATCATTCTCAAGCGTCAATTCGGAGTTCGATTTTTGCTGAGCGCGTGTCTGGTGGCTTTTTAGGTTACCTCTGGCGCTTCGCAAAAATCGGGCTCCCAGACACTCACATACCGAACAACGTTTCTTTGTCCCGCACCGTGAACTAGTTCACGTAGTATAAGTAACTAGTTCTTCTGTGCGGGAAATATCAAACATTACCTTGACATTGGCGAAATTATCGATGAACATCGATGAAGACACGTTTTATTCATTATTGCAGATTTGTTTTAAAATAAATTAAATAGCAACTAAAAACTCATGGTCATTACACCTAAATAAAAAAATATTAAATCGTTACAATCTGTTAAAAATATATTTTTGTAAATATAACCGTATTTTATACTTAATGCCACTAATAATGTTAGTAAGTAAAAAAAATATTCATATTTCATTTAACTACGAGTATTTTCATAAAATAACTGATACACTAAATTGATAATATAAATAATAATTAAAATAACATGTTATAACTAAAATAACAAAATATATTTTTATGTAAACTATAGCTAATATGAAAGTCGACATACGTCACCAATAATTTTGTAGAAAACTACAGTAACGTGATACATTTTTGAATTTTTCTTCTTTTTCATTGGTGGAATTTGTCGATCTGGCTGCCGTGCTGGCTAGCAACGTCGTTTTTGTGAGGCATTTATTGATATTTCAATAAAAATATGGAAGACCGGTATATAACCTCTTATAAGGCCCTATATTATGACTTGACATAATGAAAGAAATCTGACATTATTTAAAAACGTATTTTTTTATAATATTATTTCAAATATTCATATATATAATATAGGGTCTTAAAAATATAATCTATATGATAGGCAAGACAGGCTGCTTAAAAATAAATTCTAAAAAAATATTAAACATCATTTCAAAAAAATATTAAACATTTAAAAAAAATATAATTTTTGATTGACACTGACATGTATTCTTAGCGTGTTTTTTTGACTGTTTTTTATAGATAATGGTACTGAACCCTTCGTACACGAGTCCGACACGCACTTGACCGGTTTTTTTAAATGTCTGTATCAACGTCCATTGCCGGGCGTGCGGCACGGGTACTCCCACGCAAAGGTAACCCCAGGGCACCGGCATGAGATGTAAATAACACTTACGGGTTCGATAGAGACGAGACAAAAGCTTAAAACCTTTAAGTAAAGATGGCGGAGTCACACGTGATGATTTAAAAAATATATGTAAGAAAATTTTGTAACAACGCCATCTAGTCTCAAATTAGGCGTAGCTTTTATAAATGTTAAAAATTATGAAGAATTAAAAGAACTTATAAATTGGAAGACATCGAATATCTATTTTTTTAAAGCAATTGATGTTGCTACACTTTTAAATCATTACATAATATAAATTTCTAAAATTAAAAAAATATATATATTTGCGATTCATTGTTATAAAAATATTGGATGACATCCTTAATATTTTGGCGATAACTTGTATTTTTCTTATGTAAATAATTAATTAACCTCATCATCGTACATAATAATAAAACTAAGAAAGACCCGTGGATTTGTCCGCGTGGAATAGTTTAAGGCCAAGTTACTTCTTGTAACGTCAGCTGTGAGCCAGTAAAAGTACCGTCAAAAATGGTCTAACCGACAAAGTCGTACCAAACAGACAGAACGAGATCTTTTTATACAGGGTTATTTGTAATTAACTAGCATCCTCCCAGGGGTAGGTAGCAGACATCATAAGTAACAACGTTTGTTCTACGACTTTTAATAAAACTGAATATATTACTTAATAATGAGTTTTCAAGTTTTTATTGTTATAACGCGACATTATTAAGTCTATGTTTCATTCATAAACTGAAGGTCGACGCGAACGCACGCACGTTCGCGCGCGCTTGCGCTACCAAATAATACGAGTACCTACTAGTGGTAACTAGATAGGTGTTATAGGTGGGCTAGGTACTTTCTTCGCCAGATTATTAATTGTTTGTTGCGTGTAGAAAGTAACTAGGTATTTACACTAAGTCCACAATCCCTTCATACCTTACCAGGTTACATTACACTGGCTACATTAAAAAAACAAAAAGATTCCTAAGAAATGCTAAAGTTGAAACGTACCTACACTTATGTTTTAATGTCTAAACAAACATAGGTAGGTAGGTAGCTATGATTCACTTTTGATTTTTTAATGTAGGCGTATTTAAAAAGTGGCATCAGCGTATTTACAATAATTGAACTAATTGTTGAATTTTTTACAATGGTTCAAGTCCCGCTCATGCCGATGAGTATCGCGCACATAACGTTCAAAATAGTCACCTTCAACACCAACACAAAGACCACACCTAAAAATTAACTTTTCATAACTCTGGCTAACACTGCCCGATTAGTTTTAATTTGATTAAAGGCACTATTTTTTTTTACTATTAACACGTCCCGGCTTTTGACCTGGGACGCGTTCGCATCTAGCAAATGACTGGCGGCTCGCAAAAAGAAATGGGTCAAGGTCAAAGGCGCAAAACTACATTAATATTTATTTTTGTATGAAAGTAAAATTTAACGAATTATAAAAAGTCGTAGAACAAACGTTGTTACTTATGATGTCAGCTATCTACCCCTGCGAGGATGCTAGTTAATTACAAATAACCCTGTATAGTAAGCAAATAGAGACATTGCTAAATGCTTAATCGATGCTTCTCAGCATCAGAAGGCTGGCTATTTTGTGGCCCAAAGAATAAGTATCGCCATCCAACGTGGCAACACAGCCAGCATTCTGGGAACCTTCCCAGTCGGCAATGACGCGGCGGATTTTTTAATATTTTTTATACATAATTATGTATATTGTAATTCTTATTGTAAATAAAGATACTCTAACAATTGGAAACATTTTGACATCTGTCAAATGTCATCTGACATTTGACAGATTTGATTTTCTTTTTACCAAGATTGTACATAGAAATCCGTAATCACTGCCTTCCCCAACGGGAAAGCAGGCGTGAATATTTATGAATGTATGTATGTAAAGTTAGGCTATGTAAGTACTTACATATTATTCCCTATTCTGTGGTAAGGCCAACGAGACGAGAGAAAAACAGTAAACTCTTTTGTGGTTTAAAAAAAATTTTGTTTGTTGTAGTCTGTATTAGACTTGGATGATTTGTTCGAAGAGTCCGAATCAGGCGTATTTATGACAGAACTATCTATTCTATCAATGTTGACAAATGGTTGACAACTACGGTACTAAATGTGTACCTGTACCATGTAACACGCAACGACAGCTCTCGTCGACCAACTTACGTCATTACTGGGTACGAGTGATAAGGACAGAGATAATAATCGCTCGCTATCGCAATTGAACTCAATAACGGTCCGTTTGTTGATCAAAATACTCACGTCTCGGTGGCCTTACTTTAATGAATTACATAAAATTCTGACAAGTGAAATATGCTTACTCTAATTATCATTAATTCTCAACTCGGCTAACTCCAACTCCTCATCCACTTCGTCTTCATCATCAGAACCATGGACTGAGGCCGCTGGGGTTGTAAGTCCTAAAGAAATAAAAGAAAATTCTAAATAAAAATGTTAGGACAATATTAAACTCTACCAGTCTTATTAATAAAAAAGACCTAATCAATGGATACTCTTATGTTTACACCGAAATAGTTGGTTCTAAATGTAATTGTGTTTAAGTGTGACGTAACAACCTTATTAATAAACTCGAAGCAACGTTGAAGAACCTATACATTATTTACAGCTCGGATTACGCGTTCCTTGTGGCAACATTGTCGAAAAAAACCGCAATGTATGCTAAAATAACAAGTAATCAGTCGGGAGCTGTCAAATGAAACGTCACTCAACTGTCATCGTTTCGTACTTGTCTTTTATTTTTGTTATTTTGTTATTGTTTCATTGTCCATGAATCGTGGGATATTGTTTATTATCTTATTTTATAAGATGGCTCACAAACGTAAAATATTTGTACACTGGAATAAAAACGAATGAAGAAAAGTGTGTACCTACGAAGATTTTTTTTCAATTTGAAATGATACAGAGCTAGATTACAGAAATTGGTAAGTACGTCTTATTTTGAAAGATTATTCTCAAAATACGTATAAGTCTTTAAAAGCGAACCCCAATAAGGCGAAGGGCAACGCATGGTTTGAAGTACATAAAAGAAAGTATCTAATTAACCTCACACTTATAGTAGTTGCGTGTAGTTTGTCAGTTTACTTTACTGATTACTTCATTACAACATTACAACATTGCACTTACTTCATGAGATAAAAAATAACTGGATTGTGGGATATACATAAAGAATTTTTAATATTTTTTGTCACAGAGTATTATTATGTATTTTATGACCGTTATTGTGATAGAAATTATCATAAATTAAAGTAGTGATAATAATGCTACTTTGTTTCAGATTCAAAGAACTGAACTTGAGAACCCGAGATTTGAATCAGCTGCAGATATAATGGAAGGGAATGATAATGAATGCAAGAAAGCATCTGGTGGCTACAAAAGGGAAACTATTAAAACTGGCGGTGGATCTAATGTTCAAGTCCCAGTCAAGCCGATGTTGAGATAGCCAAATTATGAAATCCAGCAGAGTTAATTAGTGATGAGAATAAATATGATTCCGATGGACCTTGCCTGGTGAGTTTTAAACATCATCTATCTACATTTAGTGAGCGCATACAAATGATACGACAGTCTAAAGACATACTATCGGTTCATTCATCATCATCATTCACCGAGTCTTTTCCCAACTCAGTTGGGGTCGACTTTCCAGTCTAACTGCGATTCGGCTGAATGGTCAGTGTCTAAGAAATGGTCACCCATCCTAAGACCAGCCTGACTCGATGTTGCTTAACCTTTGCAATGTGTTAACATTGTCGGTTACCACTAGACCACGAGCCCCTCATACTATCGGTTCATTAAAATATATTAGGTATATTGGAAATGCGCATTGCAACAAACCTGTCTATTATGCACATGGTGACTTGACCACTGTGTTTGGCTCATTGTAGAGAAAACAGTTTTGTTTAAGTCGTAAGCCAGATTTGTCTGTGTAAGACAAATTCAGGCAAGGATGGAATAAACCCCAGTACAAAAAACCATAATAAGCCCTGTACCTTAGCCCATGGTGACATTATAGATAATAATATACATATTTATTTAGTAAATATGTGTAATATGGGAAATATGTAGGTAATAATATTGTACATTGTTTTTCTAGGATGTAGATTTTCAAAATACTTGGCCCAGTCAAAACAATTAAAAGAATTGGAACACAAGAGACGCATGGAGATAGCTGAAGAAAACCATGCCATCGAAATAGAAATTAAAAGATTCAATAAAGAAATAGAAATTTAAAGAGAAGAACTCAGATGTGCACAACTGGAATGAAGCTCAAGACATTTTATAAAAATCCTTAAAAATTATGTTAGATTATAAAATAAAACCTTGTTGTAAAGCTTGATATTTTATTTATTTGTAAGTATGTCTTCATCATCCACCGAGCCTTTTCCCAACTCAGTTGCTGTCCAGTCTAACTGCGGTGCGGCTGAACTTTGATATTTTATGTGGAGCGACTGCCATCTCACCTCCACAACCTACGGGCTATATCGAAGTTCTGCAGTTAGACTGGTTGGATTTCGATTTAGGGCTCCAATACCCGTAACGAATGCCATAGATGTTCGTATGACAACGGGGACCGACGCGACAACGTGCTCTCCTAGGCACATTTGTTTTTAGTCTTACTTACCTAATTATTACAAAATTTTCATTAATAAAAGCTGCTCGTACGGAATGAATTAGTAATTTTTCATTTCGTGATCCTGATAATAAAATAGTCTTCTAACTCATCCGTTACCCTCAAATGATCAACTAAATAAATTATTTACATTTTCTACGGTCAATGAACAAGTAATCACGACATCCGTATTATAGATTGTGCAGAGTTAATAGGAAGCCTTGAGCTGCTAGTCCAGCGCCGAACAATCGCTTTCTTGGCAGCATTCTACCGTATTTACCACTGCGAGTTTTCTGAAGAGCTCTTCAACCTGATCCCACCCTCTCCCTTCCGATCCCGAACAACGCGTGCCGGGCAGAGATGCCACTCCCACTCAGTGGATAGCATGTTCGCGAGAACCGAACGTTTTATCGTTAGTGTCTCTGTCGAACGATAGTGGCCTGGAACGCCCTGCCTGTGCACGTGTTTCCTCCCACATATAATCCTGGGTTCTTTATGCGGAGCGTGAAGAGGCACATAAGTAGGTCGTCAAGTTGAGGGCACAATACTATAGAGAGTGGCCCACAATCGCTAGACGTCGTCACGACTTACCACCAGGCGGGCGACGTCAATTTAGCGAAACCAAAATAAAAAAGGCATAAAATCGGCTAGAAATAAAAATACAAATGAATGAGAAAAATATCAGATGTTTAGTTTAGTCATACGCACAAGTTATACTAGGGGACGGTTGGGATTAAATTTTACTGCGAAACAACAATCGAACTAGCTTACTTCCTTGCTGCCCGACATTTATTAATAATGAATTTGGTTACTTCAAACTTAAAATTCGATGTAAAGTTTACTCTTTGTTTATTAATAAGGCTGTACGACTTTATCTCAAATTAAGGACAGCCACAGTTTTTATCCGATCTTCACGAAACTTTGCACAAGTGTTCCTGGATTTTTTACAATATTTTCACAGTGAGCTTTTTTGAATTGGGGGGAAAATGAGGGAAACAACTCAAATAATATTTTTAATGCTCTACTAACGAGGTCTACTGTTCAACCATAGGGCGACCACAAGTTATATGTAGATTTCTTGTTCATTCTAAGTAAAAAGCCTGTATGTATTTAGTGATACCGACTGATACCTAATCAAACGGTTACTCCTTCACTAGTGCGTGCTTGTGCTGTAGTGTTGTCAAGCTTTACGACATAAAAAAACGTGGGACAAAAACTATTATATTATTTTTATTACACACCGGGATATTTACCATTGTTAGAATGAAAGACTATTTTTATTAATAGATCTTCCTACTACAGTTATTTATCTGTGGTAACGGTGACCACAGACCAATAATACTAAAAAAAATAGACGCAATTGACAGATGTCATTAGTGACGTGTGACACGTATGACAGGAAGTACGTGGCAAGCACGTGCTGCATTTTGACGTTCGATATTCACTTTTTTTTACCATAACACATGATGAAACCATGTCTCTACCCCTGAAGGGGCAGACGTTTACGACGCCGACATTATAAGGTAAATATCGCCGTTTGCAATAAAGTTGCAGTGTAAAGTGCTTATGTCAGTAAAAATTATCACAGCAGAAATTCGTTGAAACTAAATATCCAAACTCAAAGTGCCCAATCTACCACAAATATATGTTTGTGATAAAAAAAACCTTTCAAGTGTCGCTCCAAATAGTGATTGAAAATCAGAACGTGTCAAGCCAAGACTGTGGGCTGCCAGAGTTGCCATTTTCCCCGGATCTGTTTGATTCTTTAGGCTGACAATACCACCGGCATCTGTCAACACCGTTCATGCCTTTTATAATCAGAAATTTACCATAAAATTCGCGCGATTCAGTAACAAATGGCAGACGTTTTACTTTCCGTAAAAATGTATTATAAATTTATGAAGAGGGGGTATCGTTAAGAACCTTAACTTGTCCAAATTTGTACAAAAAAATATATAAAATGTAAATTTTTGACAGATATCTTTTAGAATTTGTTTTATAAACTAACTGCTAACTGTTAAAAAATTAAAAAGTAGTAATCGACCGGCGTTTTTTCCGAAATAAAAATAATTTTTTTGATGATATTTTGTCATTTTTAAATACTGTATTAAGAAGGGTTATATATAAAACTATTAAGAACAATAAATAACTATAATTATTGGTAATAAACACGACACTTGTAAAACTACCAACATCCTAAAAAAACAGTTACTCTGGCAACCCAAAAAATAAGAAAAAGATAAAACCTAAACTCCATTGTCAACACAATCTGACAGTTTCGCGATCAGTTGATCGATTTGTTCGGCGACAGTTTCGTTCAACGGCTCTAGAAAGCTCTCGTTGGGCGTTCGGTAATTCTCGTGTTCTGATTCGGTAAAGTTCGGCTTTTCGAAGCTGACTTCGAGATCGTCATCAACATCGTCGGTAATTTCGAGAATTTCCAAGGACTTCCTTTTATCTTGTACGGTTAGTTTAGTTTTATCTATATTATTCTGGATATGTGTTTGTGTCTGTTCAGTTTTCGTGACGTAATCAGATGAGCGAGATTGACGCACTAGAGTATAATAATATAAAATACACGTCAAAACTTCACACAACAACCGACTTCAAATTACCGAAATGGGACCAAATAATTGTCGGAATGGGACCAAATTGAAATTGAAACCACTTTGGAAATAGTAGCTTTAATTTAAAAAAAAATCAAAATAATTTCACCCAGTCCAGAGATATAAAAACACAAAAATGGGACCAAATTAAAATGGAATTACGAGTGATGACTAGTAGCTTTCAATTACAAAATTTGAACTAATTTTTGAAAATTTGTTAATAAACAAAACAATATACTCTCGAATTGAGAACCGTCGAATTGTTAAAAACAGGCTACTATACTCTGTTTTTTTAGGTAGTTAAACTAGTTAAACTAGTTAAACTAGTTAAACTAGCATGCAGCTGTTGCAAAAAACTGAGCGAAGTGTTAAATTTTCAAACGACATTTGGGACCATTGTATTTTTCGGTGATTATTCCTCGATGTTATGTCAAATTTTCCATTTTTTTGTTCTAAACCACCCTCACGCCACACGTTATCACTGTGGTAAGTTTGAAGGAGATCGGTTCAGGCGTTTAGGAGGATAAAGGTAAAATAGTAAAAACCTGCCAAGTGCGAGTCGGACTCGCAAAAATCACGTTAGTTGTATGGGAGCCCCCTTAAATATTTATTATATTGGTTTTTTTTAGTATTTCTTGTTATAGAGGCAACAGAAATACAAACATTCTAACTATTAAGGTTAAGATACAGCGCAGACAGACAGACAGACAGACAGACAGACAGACGGACGCGCGGGCAGCGCGGTTGATGTACTTTTGACACTGTCATTTATAACTCTACTTTCAAGGTTTTTTTTATTGAAATTTTGTGCTTCCCTTGTCCCATTTCAATTTGGTCCCATTACAATTTGGTCCCATTTCAATTTGGTCCCATTAAAATTTGGTCCCATTTCAATTTGGTCCCATTTCAATTTGGTCCCATTTCGTAAATTAGAAGTCAGTTTTTTTTTTTTGCTAAAATCATCTATAACAAGGGACACTTACTCGAGTGGGTAGGGCTGGGTGGTTCAGATATAGGTCTTGGATAGTTGAACCGTTTGCCCAATTCCTGGACCATATGGTCCACGTAGTCTGGATACACTATCTTGAGAGCTTCGGCACGTGCTTGACGATAATACTTAAAAAAAAATGGAACATTATTCACTTATTCAGAATTTTAACTTGTTTATATTAACTGTAGAAAAAAAAAATATTCGATATTTTGTAAAAATAAATTTTTGTATGTATGTATGTATACGTCATTAAATATATAAATAAAATAAATATTGTTGGACATTCTCACACAACGTCATCTAGCCCAAACTAAGTTATAAGCTTGTGCTATGGGATCTAGACAACTGATAAATATACTTATATATCTAAATACATACATAATATACATAGAAAACACCCAAACTCCGAAACAAACATTTGTGGATCACACATATAATTTGATTCGACCCGGAATCGAACCTGGGACCTCAGGGACGGCAGTCGCATACTCATACCACTGCGCCAACGAGGCAGTCGCTCTTACAAAGGTCCGTGAGCACTTAAAATAAAAATATTATTGCTTCCATATTGACATGTACTGCCAGATTCGCAAAGCAATAGGTAGAACGAGAGAAAGAACCTGGCAATAAAACTCACGCACTTTCCACGCCTATAGCCCCGAAGGGGTAGGCAGAGGTACATTACACACCCACAATTTACCAGTATTTTTAGTCCCACGTAATAGGGGGCAAGCCTATTGCCGTCACCGGGCACATTTATAATAGGTTATGTCCAAAACGGCCGAATGAGTCCAATAAAAAGTTTTGAAAAAAAAATTGAAACTCGTTGCCTTGCGATGATATGTTGAAGAAAGGCAACAAAATCTTACATGCCAGCCGCTATGGCACAGCCAATTAAAGTCCTGGGCGTCTCGGACTATTATAAAACTCACGGTCACTCTTTTTCTATAACTGACAGGTAAATTACACTTTTTCTTAAGACTAAATGTGGACGAATGTATATTGGTCTCGTGTCAAAATCAATAATATAGATCAGATACTCACGATGCCCAAATTCCTCCAATCTAAAAGGTCTGATAATCTTTCTGTTCGATTCCTTTGGATGATACGTTGCCGCCGTGTTAACCTAAATTACAAAATTAAATGTTATTACAGATCAAAACCTAGTATAAAACTAGATCTGAAGTGGTAGTTGGGAGGTATTGAAACGATCGTAGCAACAGTATATGATTGATTTTATTATCGAAATGTATTCCTATTTATATCATACAAGTGTATCCCCGGCTTGACACAAAAAGCTTCAGACGCAGATACCTATGCATTTGTAGTAGGTACTTATAATTTATCGCTTATGCCTATTTGGCTAGTTCAATTATAAGGAGGTGTGGCTTATGGCGTATGCGCAGTTGGAAACTGGTAGAAGCTTGTAGAAGGGACTAGAACCGCCTTCAAGTATGATATAGACGTCTCGTATATACGAATATGACGTCAGAGGTCATTCCAACAGTTCACAATTACAATTATAGATATTTGCATTCATCTATATATCCTAACTGACAATGAATATTATTAGCGCGATTCAGGGTATCGATCCAGAGTCGCCATTTATCACAGTTAATTATATATTCATTTATTATTTATTAATCACATTGTGGATCACTGGTACATAAGATGTTAGCGGTAAAACAATTGTCAGCAGTGTCCTTCCATTAAGTTAAGGCATACAATACAATTTTATAATTATTTAAAATATTCCAAATTACATTATTGTCATTATGTAAAGATTTAATGAAAAATTACAAAATGTTAATAAAAATTACAGTTAATATTAACTTTAGAGTTACTATTTAAACACACCAGAGGGCTTTGACCTGAACAATTTCCAGAAAATCTCATAGAAAATCTGTTTCGAAAAGTAACTTTTTTTATATCTTTAGGTGCATAATCATAAGCTTTATAATAATGTCAAATTTGAAATCATAAATCAATTTTTTTTTATTTGATAACAAATATTAAATCGCCCAAAAATAAACGTTTTTTGTGTATTTTGATATCCTTATTTAGTACTGTTTAATGATGTTAAGTTTAAAGTTAAACTGCAAATTTCAAC